>JAOUQT010032437.1:0-34057 GCA_025769995.1 Xyliphius kryptos
AGACTGTCCTGTAGGTCAGAGTCAGTACCTTGTACTGAATGCAGCAGCTACAGGAAGCCAATGGAGAGAGAGGAGGAGGAATGGAGTGACATGAGTTCACTTTGGCTGATTGAACACAAGAAGTTTTGGACCAATTGCAGAGGTCTGATTGTTGACGTTGGGAGACCGGAAAGCAGAGCGTTACAATAGTGGAGCCGGGATAGGATGAGGACCTGGACCAGCAGCTGAGGAGCCTGTTCTGTTTGGAAAGGTCTGACGTTCCTGATGTTCTACAGAATGAATCTGCAGGAACGGAGAGTTTTCATGAGAAACCAAAGATTATGGAGCGACTCAGCTGGAGAGATTGTGGAACATCAATTTGGAGGGTCAGGTCATGATGAATTGTGGGTTTAGCTGGGATTATAGGGAACTCAGTCTTTACCAGATTGAATTTGAGATGATGGACCTTCATGCAACGGTTAGGCTAGCAATACTAACATCCAATTAAGAAGTTAAAGGTTTCTTGGTCTCGGCTATATGGAACCATCCATCCTATTATCTTCCACTTATTCCTCTACTAGGGTCGCGGTGTAGATTCCCATGCCCATCCAGAGAGGAACGTCTCGGGCGCTGGGCAGATACACCCAAGAGAGGGCGCCAATCCATCGCTGGGCACACATTCACTCACACACACACACACACACACACACACACAATAGGGGCAATTTAGAGCATTCAATTTACTCTGAATCCATGTTTTTGGACTATGGGAGGAAACCGGAGAACCCGAAGAAAACCCACACGGACACGGGGAGGACATGGAAACTCCACCCAGATCGGGATTCGAACCTGAAAACTCTTTTAATAACTTTTCTACAGGTTTTAGACCAAACATTAATGCAAAACACCAAAGTGTAGCGATGTCTTCCCCTCCTTCAGCTGAATGAAATAGGAATGCACTTTGGCTCCATTACCACCCAACAGTTTCAAAGTCTTCTGAGACACACAAAACCATACACACATCGCTTCTCACGAAAGGACACGCTGAAGTGCTTTTCCGGAAGGCGGACTCAAATGCCCTATTGTGTAGACATAAGAGATACTCTGCGCTTTTGTCTAGTGGATTGTAGGTTGACACCTCTGCGGAACATTAATCTTTAACATCATCCTCATCCTCCAAAGACATTTCTGACATTTTAATGCGGTTTATTCACCATGACAGACTCTGCGGAAGGAACCATTCCTCGAGGTGATGCTTAAAGCACAAATAAATAAAGAGTACTAATTTAAACGCTTCCATGCGCTCAGCTCAACACGTGCATGTACAATCCATCCCATTGGTTTTACCCAAACCTGGTCTCCATACACACAGCGGCGGGGGCCGTCCACGCCTTCAAAGGCCTAAAAATATCTGAATCACAGCCTGACGTTAATTATATTCTGTCCATGAAGGCTTAACTCCAAAATAAATAACCCCAAATGCTCTGTCGGCTTCCTTTCATAACGTTTTCCTCGATTGCTTTGCTTTCCGACGCGTCTTTCCTTTTTAGATCATTTAGCCAATCACATTTCAGCATCACTGGTCGCCAGGTTGTAGCATTTTTTTAAGTGACTTACAAGTATTCCACTTAATACTTCCGAACAGGGTCACATACAGAATCCCTGGAGCAATGAGGGTTAGGGGCCTTGTTCAGGGACCCACATTGGTAACTTGAGTGGACCTGGGATTTAAACCCCCACTCCTTAGACGCTCAAATATTGGCCCTGTAGCATTAAATAAAATGTAAGTCAATCAATCAGATTTGGAGTTTTTGATACCAGAGCCTTCTAGAAGGCCTACAGTCTGTCAGCGTATTCAGACGGTCTTATTGAAGAGTATTACTGATGAGCAGACATTTTTAACCAATAAGAACTTATTACAGAACTACAACTCTACGTTCAGCTTCGAGGACAATAGAACATGACTTCTTAATAAAAATAATTTAGGGCTCAGGGCTGTTATGTTGTTAGAATACTTTTGATTTTTATTTGGTTTGGTTTCTTCCAAAAATGTACTGGTGAGTATGTTTTCGGGTGTGTATGTGCGTATGTGCGTGTGTGTGTGTGTGTGTGTGTGTGTGTGTGTGTGTGTGTTTCATTTTCGTTCAATAAACAAATGAAGAATAATAAATGGTAAAAAAATGTTCCTTAATAATTCAAAGTTGAGTCCTCATGATGAATTTCGTCGCCAAAGACGTGATGCCGAACATCCATTGAGGGCCATTGAGGGAGAAGGAAACGACTTCCACCGACGTAATTATGGTTCAGTCGAAATACCCACGTGGGCTGACAGCCCTGACATTATTTGTCGAAGCCCCAGCTGTCATTTCATATCCAACAACATGAATTATTAAAGCAGCTGTAACACACGGAACCGCGCAGCGCGTTTGGATTCAAAGCAAAGTAAACATTTCAATCTGCTTTAAATAGGTGGAAGACGTTTCCACACGACTCGGAAAATGGATTCATAACATGTTCTAGTTTGCATGTGCGGAAAAAAACGAAAGCACAAGGTGGAGAGCATGAGAGAGAGAGAGAGAGAGAGAGAGAGAGAGAGAGAGAGAGAGAGAGAGAGAGCTCTTTAAACATTTACAAACGCTTCTCATTTCAGTTCAGAAACCCAGCTCATCCTGAAGGTTTCCTGCTGTCACAGGATATCCACCATGATTAGGCTGATTATTTTTAGAAATCTCCCCCCAAAATACCCCACTGACGCGCCAATCACGAGGGTCTTAGTTGTTATGGATTTACTGTACGTGAATGACATCAGCAGAATAAGATTAATAACGTTAAGTTTGTACTATCATTAAAAACTTTGTTTGTTGGAAATAATCATGATTTTGATTGGTTGGGTGAAGGGCCGTACAAATTAATCGATTCAAATTGATTCATCGATAATACGGCCGGCGATCGGATGCAGCGATACGTCTGCAAGAGTATCGATTATTTATTTATTCATTCGTTGTCTTTCGCTTAATCCTCCGAGAGGGTCGCAGAGTGTTCCCCATGCCCATCCAGGGGAGAACATCTCGGGCCAATCCATCGCTGGGCACACTCACTCACACAGCCATACACACATACATGAACCTGAAACTTCAACAACCATCTAATTCAAACATAGTAAGCCAGGCTTGTCTTAAAAACCTGGCTATTTAAACATAGTAAGCCAGGCTTGTCTCAAAAACCCGACTTATTAAAACATAATAAGCCAGGCTTGTCTTAAAAACCTGACTTATTAAAACATAGTTAGCCAGGCTTGTCTTAAAAAACTGATTTATTAAAACAGTTAGCCAGGCTTGTCTTAAATACCTGACTTATTAAAACATAGTTAGCCAGGCTTGTCTAGAAAACCTGACTTATTAAAACATAGTTAGCCAGGCTTGTCTTAAAAACCTGGCTAATTTGAATATAATAAGCCAGGCTTGTCTTAAAAACCTGTCTTATTTGAATATAATAAGCCAGGCTTGTCTCGAAAACCTGACTTATTAAAACATAGTTAGCCAGGCTTGTCTTAAAAAACCTGACTTATTAAAACATAGTTAGCCAGGCTTGTCTTTAAAAACTGGCTTATTTGAATATAATAAGCCAGGCTTGTTTTAAAAACCTGGCTTATTGAAACATAATAAGCCAGTCTTGTCTTAAAAAGCCTGGCTTAATAAGTTAGCTTGCTTCGCGGAAGTGGCCCCAGGATTCTCACAATGGATACCACATGAAAAGCGTTCAAATCTGATTAGCATAAAATCATCTGAATGAATGACACAGATTTATTTTACCTGTATGTCTCTGTACGACAGGAGAAGGTTGATCACGATGTCAGCAGACAGACACTCCACGTTATCCAGCCGCTGCTGGATTCGCCCCAGTTCCGATGCTAGCTCCACCCCCGTGTACAGCTCCCGGGCTTTTCGTATCTCGTTCAGTATGGTCTCCCGAAAATACTGGCTACACACACACACACAAAATGCAGGACATTTAATTAACTTATCCTTAGAAAGGACTTGAACGTGGTCAGTGCTTAAGGCGTAAAAACGACCACAAATTGAGTCAAGACCCCAATTACCACATTTAAAAAGTTACAGGGTTCGAAATCTGTCCCCTGGTTGGATGTAAAGACGTTATTAATGCCACACACAAACAAATGCATAACTACACGCAGAGACCATGTGTTGACCGTGACCTGTTTCTGTGCAAGTAGTCAGCTCCACAATTGCAGCGATCATTGAATTTGGTGTAAATGAACTCCGGTGGTTCGCACAGAGCGCTGACATTATTATAATTGAACATCTGAAGGAGAAATCAATCGTGAGCCAGGCCTCCTCATCCAACTTTAATGCCTGACCTTTCAGTCGTTGTTAAACAGTCAGCGATTGAGCATCAAAATGGCAGCAACTCTCAATGAATGATTTAATGATAATGAATTTTAAGTGTTTACACTGAACGGTCACACACTTATGTTTGGGTTTTGGCTTTGATTACCACACACATTCACTGTGACATCATCTCCACAAGCTGCTGTACATTTCGTCACTACATTTATTTCTGTCCAGTTGCATCATCTTCTCCCAAGATCTTGATGGAGATCTGAACCTGTGCAACGTCTTCTCCCAAAGGTCCTCAATGAGGTTCAGGTCCAGACGATCCACGTGTGTCTCATGCTCCCCGAACTGCACTGTCATCAATACATTTTTCCAGAAATATGCGACTGATAGAAACAAACCGTTACCTGATGCAGGAATTTGTACAACAATGAAGGAATTGTTGTTTCATATGAAAGAACAAAGGAAACAAAGGAAACCAGGTGGATGGGGCTACGCCGTGCGTATCCCATGGTCTGGAAACTTAGTCCTTAATTTATATAGATTCAGCATAAAACGGGTAGTTCCAGTCCTTAAATCTGATTGGCTGATCTGTTTGTCCAGCCGTGACATTATTGACAATAACACACACCTCTGAGCTCTTTACATTCGTATCAATGCGTGATATACAATACACTATTTTCACAAAGTTTTTAAAAACTGTGTTCTGTAATTCGGCCACTAGAGAGCAGTGCTTTAAGCGTTACAAAAACCGGAAACCTGTTACTCAGCGATCAGTGTTTACTTTTAAAACCAGACCAGAATAATAAATAATACTAAATATTATTTTTATAGAATTTAAAAAAACACTTTGCAAGAATTAAAACAATATAGCATTAATTAAAATTGTAAAAAAAAAATTCATACACAAAAAACAACAATGCAAGACGAGACAACCCATGAAGTCATTACGCCACTTATGGTATAGTGTAGTATTCTAGCGTGCTTGTAACCGTTTTACAAAAGGAGTAAGACCCCTAAGGTTGTGTGTGATTGTGAATAAATCATGGGAAAGAGGTGTCATTAGACAGTTACACCTCTTTCCCATGATTTATTGACAATAACACACACCTCTGAGCTCTTTACCTTCGTATCAATGTGTGATATACAATACACTATTTTCCCAAAGTTTTTATAAACTGTGTTCTGTAATTTTGCCACTAGAGAGCAGTACTTTGAGTATTGGAAAAACCGGAAACCTGTTACTCAGCGATCAGTGTTCACTTTTAAAACCGGACCAGATTAATAAATAGCATTAATTAAAATTATAAAAAAAAAATAAAATCATACACAAACAACAACAATGCAAGACGAGACAATCCATGAAGTGATTACGCCGCTTATGGTATAGTGTAGTATTCTAGCGTGTTTGTAACCGTTTTACAAAAGCAGTAAGACCTCATGGGAAAGAGGTGTCGTTAGACAGTTACACCTCTTTCCCATGATTTATTTAGAATAATACACGCCCCCGAGTGCCTCATTGCGTTTATACAAACGGTTATTAACACATTATACTAAAAAAATAAGGTTTGATTCAGAAATGCGTTTATCAAAAACACTTTCTCATGTTTTCCTCACGATAATGGCGCCCTCTCTGTCCTTATTGCGTTATTGTAGCCAAGCCTAATTTCAAACCGGTCCCCCTGCGGCCCATTCTACCAATTTACATCAGCATTCCTCAGATTACTCAGCTTTGTTCTTGACAGTCTTTAAGAAAGCACTCGGGTCTTTTACAAACCGTGCTCACGAGAAACTTGCCAGACAGCATGATCTCGTCCACACCCAACCGTCTAACAGCAAACGTTAAAAAAAAAGTTGTTGACTCAACACACTCCGTTCTCCAGTTTGGCTGTCGGGGTACAGAACATTACAGCAACCATTATGAATCTGGTGACTGTATTTATTAAGCGCTAGTGAGAGGACTGCACTTATCCAGCCTCCGAATTAAAACCGCACACACACGGTACACACAGTATACACAACCTGCAGCCATCATTACACAGATACATAATTAGAATTAAGACCTTTTGCAACATCCATGCAATTTCAACCCAATTGCAGAGATACAAGTTCTAATCAGTCTGTGGTAGACGTGTGGGATCATTTGTCAGGTCTGCAAGGGGCGAGGGGCAGTTATATACATCGGTGCTATAGAATTTCCAACATTCATTCATTATCTTCCGCTTATTCCTTTATGAGGGTCACCGGGGGGGAAGGTTCCCCTTGCCCATCCAGGGGAGAACGTCTCGGGCGCTGGGCAGATACACCCTGGACAGGGTGCCAATCCATCGCTGGGTACACACTCACTCACACAACCACATACACACACTATACAGGGCAATTTAGAGCATTCAATTTACCTCCTTGTGGGAGGAAACCGGAGAACCCGGAGGAAACCCACGAAGACACGGGAAGGACATGGAAACTCCACCCAGATTGGGATTCGAACCGGGAATCCCCAGTGCTGAGAGGCGAATGTGCTAACCACTAAGCCACTGTGCCGCCCTAGAAGATGATTTGTAACTACAAAATAAACACAGATTTTTTATGTAGAAATAAAATAATAAAACATGTGAAGCTAGAAAACATACCTTACAATAAAAAGAAAGGTCAAGAAGATTCGGTGCATTCAGTTGTCAGATTTCAAGGTGTCTCCAGGTGCTTACAAAAGCAGTGGGTATAAGGGAATAGGGTACACTGGTTATGCTGTTCCATGCATCCAATGTGGGATCATAGCAGTCAAGTGTTTTGCAGCGCTGTGTTCCAAAATATCCACCAACTACATATAGTTTGTTCCCAGAGGCTACTGCTTGGCAGCTCATTCGCTTTGCTGTAACATCACCTACTTTAGTCCACTGGTAGTTCTCACTGTTAAATTTGTAAGCTGAACAAGCTGAAAACTCAGTGTCACCACCCATTACAAAAATCTGGCATCCCAAAACTGCAGCAGCTGTGTAGCGCCATGGTTGAGGACAAGATGCCGGGACAGTCCAGAGGTTTTCCCCTGGGTTATAGCACTGAACTTTGGGAAGCTTATCATGGGTGACACTTGTTCCTCCAAAAGCAAACAACTTCAGCTTTACACTGACTACAGCTGCATTGCTAACGCCCTCACGGAGAGGTGCAACCATGTTCCACTTGTTGGTAATTGGGTCATACTGTTCCACCTGCTTCAAGGAAACAGATGGTGAGGCAGGAAGGCTACCAGTTGCTGCGGTGTGGCCTCCAACTACATACAAACAGTGCCTTAGTTCAGCTGAACCGTGTCCAAATCGAGCAATTAACATGGGTGCTGCTTTTGACCATTCTTCATGCAAGGTATCATAAACCCAAACATCTTTAGACACACCGTTTTCTGAACCGCGGCCACCTGTTACATAGACCTTGCAGCCGATTGCACAGGCACTAAATTCCTTGCGCGGACTCGGGATGTCGGCCTTTGGGATGATTTCTTTGGCTTTCTGATCCACCAAATACAGTTTGTCACACATAAAGGTTGGACCACCTAGAAGAAAAAGAGCATGGCTTGTCCTGCGTGGCCTTGCACAAGGGCTGTTGACCACACCATCGTTCTGCAGTATGCGTAGTTTGCAGCGGATGGCCTCATCAACCAGTTCTTTGCTTTTGGTTTGAGAATTAATTAGCTCCTCAGTAGAAACATTCTCCATTAGGAAGATGGCCGACAGAAGAGCAAGACGTACGGTGCGTAACAACTCAGGCAAGTGGCAATGCCGCTGTTCCAAGTCATAATTTATCCAGTTAAGTGCTGATTCATATACCAGCCGCTCATCGTCTGTCTCCAGTTCCTCATGTGATAGCAGCTGCACCAGCATGTCCTTAGGTAGCTGTAAGAACTCCTCTGTTTTGCAAATAGCTGGGAAGTTGCTCAGGCACATGCTCCAAGAAAGCTGAAAAAGCTTTGTGCAATGATGAGCATCAGAAAGCAGCAGCATTCCCAGGCAGTTGGATGGGTGAAGGTTCTTTTCTAGGAACTCAGCACATGCATCACGAATGTCCTGAAACTCCAGCATGTCACCAGCCTCCAGCAGAGACTCTGCATTTTCTTCATTGATGATTACACGGGATGAGTACGCATAATCCAATAGAAGTTCTAAAACCTGTTTAACCAGAAATAATGTTAACATAAATGTTGGAAAGTTAAGATAATTATTATTAATTATATGGGTAACAGTGGGTTTACAATGTGATTTTTAGCACATTATATTAAATATTGCCAGGTCACTGACTAAATGCTTATGTGATTAATAACGCTGCATTATTAGTTTTGGTAAACTAGATTTAGAGTATAGCATAATTATATACTTATATAATTATATATATACACTTGTAGAATACCCATGCTGCGCAATGGTGAAAAACTTGATAACATAATGTATGAAATGTAGTTGTTTTTGAATGAGTGATGGCTTTTGAGTTTATATTTGAAATGAATATGTGGAATAAATATAGTGTAAGTTGTGACTACAGTGTCCACATGATTGCTTTCTTACGTAAATTTATCAGTATGGTTCCATGAACAAGATAAGGAATGACAGCCAAATTTCAGGTTTGTAGGCACTCGCAAAGACGCCAATCCATCCAAAATATTGTGGTTTATCGAGATAGCAAATAAACAATCGAACGTAGAAAAGCAAGAATGCATTACTTTTTCTAAGGACATGATAGGGAAACACATAGTTGGGAAGACCTAAATGTGAAACTTGGGGTGTCTTCAGTTCGATGGTGATACTAAACGAAGCATCAAATTTAGGGAAGTGAGAAGCAGTTCATTTTTTCAACATGATAGGGGGTCAGATGCCAAATTTCAAAATTTCAGTCTTGTAGACACTTGGGATGTGGAATAATTAGTGTTGAGTAAGTAAGTCAGATAAATAATTACATTGCAAATACTTAATAATACTTTCTCCATGATATTACATTTTCCCCATACTGCATATCTCTATGTTTTATATCTCTGGTTATCATTTTGGATCTGGACCAAGATCTATCTACTACTTTGACCAATTTTAAATATATATCTCAAAACCAATATAACACCAATACAAACCTCTGGGTGAATAGAGTCTCTAAAATCCACTTCTTTGGCTTGGCTTTCTCGCAGTCCACCACTGAACATAGCTTCAAAATATCGGCTGCACGCAGCTAGCACAGCCCGGTGGCATGGGAACGATCGGCTGCCCGCATGAAGCAAGACGTCTGTGAAGAGTCTTTGCTGTCGCAGAACATTTAAGTGCATTAGCACACTGTCAGCATATGACGACTTGTGGAAAAGGTAGATGTTCATGGACCCATTGCTGGCCCGGGACTTTCGGTTCTCATGGACACAGACAGACATTTTCATTGAATCCTATGAGAAAATGGCAACAATTACAGTTAAAACAGGTTCCGTACTAGAAAACCACGAGAAATGCTAATGAAATCTAATAACTGGAATGTCAGGTGTTTACAATACACAACAAAACTACAACATGGCATTACACCATAACATGTTTATACAACAAAATGCAGTATTAAGATTATCTTTGAATCAGAATAGATCTTAACTTTAAGACACCTTGGATAAATTTCAATATTAGATTTCTATGATTAATTATAATGGCTGGATTATAATGGCTGAAAACAGATTAAAGTAAGTTTATTTAACAGTATGTGTATTTAATTAGTGCTAAGGATCTTGCAGGTGTTTGAAAAGTGTCTCTAATTATTGGGTATGTGTCAACATATTTGCACACTGCACAACATCTGTAAGCTAAAAAAATCAGCAACAATTCTTAAAATTGTCATTTATCATTTTGTAAACCAGAATATATTTCTCATTGTTCTCTTTAAAAGTAAATAAGAGAGAGTAAAGAATTGAACAGACTGTTGCTGGACTTGTCACATGTCTATTATAGACAGAAAACACTCCAGTGAACCTGATTTAGGTTAAGGATTTAGGGTGAGGGTGGGGTAGCTCAGTGGTTAGGGAGTTGGGCTAGTAAACCAATTGTGGGTTTAAATTCTGGGTCCACTGATGTTACCAGTATGGGTTCTTGAACAAGGTATTTACATTTGGACATTTAGCAGACGCTTTTATCGACTTATAAGTACCCAATTTAATAGTTAGGGTCAGAACACAGGGTTACATACAGAATCCCTGGAGCAATGAGGGTTAAAGGCCTTGATCAAAGACCTACTTTGGTAACTTCAGTGAAGCTGGGATTTAAACCCACAACCCTTAACACATATTGCTCCCGGAATGATGTATGTAACATTGTGTTCTGACCTAAAACCATTAAGTTGGGATGCAAGTAAGTTGCTTTGGATAAAAGTGTCTGCTTAAATACCCAAATGTAAAATGTATTTAGTTGTCTTTGGACAGGTAAAAAACAGAGCTTTAAAAGAGCTCCACACGGTCCCACTGATGAGATGGAAACGCCGCACTAAAACGACCCTGACTGCCCACCCAGGAACTGACCTGCCGAGGAAACACAGTTAGCCATTTGACTGTTTAGTCCCATTCGGCAAAATTAAATTACCCTAAAAGGACTAGACACATGAAGACAATGTGTCTCATCAGAACATCACTTTTGAACAGAAGAAACCCAACATGTTTCTGAATTACAGGCCAGTGGAATGTGGGTTTGTTTAATCATTACCAGGTGTTCAAAGGCAAAATGAAGAGGAAAGGGAAAAGGGGAACATAAGCTTTAAATGTAAACACCACAGCCCACTAACCATGGTCAAGGCAAACGCCAACAAAGAAAGTCAACACTGAGTGTGTCACTGTCACGTCTGCCATCTGGTTACCCATAAAATGCACATTTAAATCTAATCAGTCCTAATTCTCATGTAACAGATATGGATCCTTTAGTTCCTACCGGCTGTCAACGTCCCGCTGGGCAGATTTAATCGTGTTTCCGTTCGTATTTCATGGCGCAAATGGATTTCTGAAGAAGACAAAATACGGAGAAACAAGGTGAGCCGATGGCCACCTGAAAGGATTTATTTTTTTTTAAATTTACGTTGCAAAACACAATAGCGGCGATACAGATCATTAAATCCACCCGATATGGACATGTTTATTTGTCACGAAGAAAAAAAGGATCATTATTTGTATATTTATAGTGGCAAACATGCATCAGTCCATCGTGACATCAGAGTTGCATTTAATTATTAGCAGAATATTTATATTCAGTATGTCGAGCTTTAATACTTTAGACATGAAAGCCATGAGACGTAGCTAATGCTTATAAATAAGAATCAATCAGGTGAGCTGGAAAGTGCAGCGGTAAATGTACGTACCTCTTTTTGTGAAGGAGCAGGTGGTCGCTTCGGTTCTAGTTCTTGAGCATGTTCAAGCGCACAGAAGCACAGAATAAGAGTGAGCTCGTTATTTAATTCTCATGAACTCTGCGAATGGAACCTCATGCTCCAGGAACAGCGTCTTTGCTCAGCCTGCCGCCGGACGGACGCGTGGTCGCGCTCTGCTCCCTCCCTCTTATCAGTAAAGGCGGAGCGAGAGGAGAGGAGATAGACGGGGGGAGAGAAGAGCTGAGGAGCGGAGATGAGAGGAGTGGAGAGGAGAAGGGCGGAGAGGAGAGGAGAAAAGAGAGAGGAGAGGAGATGAGAGGAGTGGAGAGGAGAAGGGCGTAGAGGAGAACAGAGATAGGAGAGGAGATGGGAGAGGAGAGAGGGGAGAGGGGAGAAGAGGAGATGAGGGGGGAGAGAAGAGGATAAGAGAGGGGAGGGAAGAGGAGCGAGGAGATGAGAGGAGAGGGGAGAGGAGAGAAAAGAGGGGAGAGGCGAGGAGATGAGATGAGAGGGGAGAGGAGACTTTTGACTTTTAGGGTATTAAAAAGAGACCTTTTAACAAATATTGAAGAATTAAATAATCACCACAGATTTAAGCAAAGCAGAGCTAGTCATTCACGATCGAGGGAAGAGGAGAGAAGGAAGAAGAGGATATGAGAGGGGAGGAGAGAGGAGATGAGATGAGAGGGGAGAGGTGATGAGATGAGAGGGGAGTGGAGAGGAGAGAAGAGAGGGGAGAGAAGGTGAGAGGAGATGAAAGGGGAGGGGAGGGGAGAGAAGAGAGGGGATGAGAGGAGGGGAGAGAAGATGAGAGGAGAGCGATGGGAGTGGAGAGAGCAGACGGGGAGAGAGGAGAGAAGAGAGGGGAAAGGAGAGGAGATGGGAGAAGAGGGGAGTGAGGAGGGAAACACGTGGAACAGAGCAAACCCAGTGCTGTAGTTATAATGTACACGGCTCTTGACGCAATTCTGTGTTTTTTTCTAATAAAAGAACATTTAGCAAGAGAGCTTTTCAGGGTTACACCAGGGGTGTCCAAACTAAAGCAAAGTGGGCAAAAATTTAAAAAGTGAAGATGCTCAATAGGTACTTCTGACTTTATATTGCCATTGATTTTTGTTATTAATTCATTTTAATTTTCACAATCTATACTATAAAATGCTTGGCATGTGTCATCTCTTGGTGGAGTTTTCATGTTCTCGTTGTGTTTGTGTGGGTTTTTCCTGGGTTTGCCGGTTTCCTCCCACAGACCTTAAACATAGATTTAAGGTAAATTGTCTTCTGTAAATTGCCCCTATATACAGTAAGTGTCTGTGTAAGTAGGTTACTGTGTGTTCAGCGATGGATTGGCACCCTGTCCTGGGTGTATCTTCCCAGTGCCTGAAACACTCTACCCTCTCCACACGACCCTAGTAGAGGATTTACAATTTGGAAAATGCCCAAATTTATATCTTCCACTGTTAGCTGTATTATTGTGAGAATATACCTGATCCTTGTAATGTCAAGGTTGTTACTTTATATTATTTGTTTGTCAGGTCATTGTTTCAAACTGATCTTGTCAGAAAACCTCTAAATCTCTTTTCTAATGTGTGTAGGTGTAAGTGATCATCCAGTTGCCATGGAACACTCGTGCACCATAAAGCAAATGAAAAAATAAGAAACTGATATGATGAAAAAGAATACCACTACATCCCAGTAAGGCTGGCAGCATCATAATATTGTTGTTTTTAACATCATTATAAAGCATAATGAGTAGAAAATGGCCTCTGAATACAGCCCCCAAAATATTCATTACTGGTCTATCTTTTAAAAAAATGTTAAGGAGTGTACTGGAGATAAATTACAGTGTTTATGGGTCACATAATAATCTCATCAACATAGGTGCTTCAGGTCACGTAACATAACTTTTGAAATTCAGAGAAGTAAATTTAAAGACAATTTCAAGCAGATAGTCATATCCCAAATAAACCGACCTTGAAGTTGAATCAGCCTGTCATTTGATTTTCCTCTTTGATTTTGAGTGTGACTCCAAATACAGACCTACATGGGATAGCTTTGATTTAAATTTTAATAATTTTTTATGTTATTTTGCTCTCAATGCATTCCACTATCTACTAAATAAAGATTTTCAGCAGAAATATTTTATTCATTGAGATCCAGGATGTGTTATTTTAGTGTTCCCTTTATTTTATTTTTTTTGAGCAGTGTAGTTATTCACACATCTGATATCTTTAGCAAACACACATTTTTTTGTTTATATTTCATCATATTCCCCAATAGAAATGTATTATACTTGTTTGTTCTACATGTTAATCCTTTCGGATTGGTTGGGGGTTTTAAAATGACAGTGAATATAAATATAAGAAAAATTGAAAAATCACTCTTGCAGTGATTTACTCACAAACAGTTGCGTGCGTATTTTACTTTCTCCATTCCTCTTCACTGTGTAAACTGCCACCTAGTGGCCTTAATTATTTAGTGATTTCAGTAGCTCCTATTACGCTTTATTTTCAATTTTCAAATTTTTAAAATAGTTTGTCATTTTAAAAGACATGTATGTACTGCATGTACATATACGTTCTGTATGTACAGGGGTGTATTTTAGGTTTGTGAATCATTTGAAAAAAAAAGTTTGCATTAGAAAATAAGAAATATTTTGAACACTTTCTAAAAGCAGATAAAGAGAACCAATTTATACAAGTATGACAATACTTAAATTACTAATAAATTTAATAAGAAAACAATCCATGGTTACACATCTACAAGTGGCAAAATGAGCCTATATAAATTATGAGCCTCTACTTTAAGTACCTGGGTTGACCCCCTTGTGCAGCAAAAACTACAAATAAATGTATCCGGTAATTGTTTTTATGTCCTGCACATCAGTGGGGGGAAATTAAGTCTCCTCAACTATATATTTCGGTGTGTTGCCTCCCATAAACCACATGCTTTTGTTAAATGCACAACATTTCTTGACCATTATAAAAATTGCATCAATGTTTCTTGAACCTTTGTTGCATGACTTAGGTTCTTTTAAAATTCTACTTTTTAAGGGATGTCCTAACACTTTTATTTAGAATTTCCAGATATAATTTTAAGTCATTTTTATTTATAATGGCAATTTGTACCACCCAGCTACAGCAGAACGGAACCAAATTACAAAATGACACCAATGTGTTTCTCAGATTGGATAAGGTTTTTAAGTCTTAATAAAGTGTATTTCTATTTTCAAACAAAATGCTTCTTATCTGAACAAAAACAATGAATTTAAATCTTTTTAAGACTGATAATCATGAATAACAGACACACATTGGTAACCCACTATTTCAGTGTTGTTTTTCTGCTGTGGCTGAGCCTTTGTGGTGTTCAGGCAAGCAGATGTTGTAAAATTTCCCTTGGGGTAACTGTAGCGGCTATGCCGCCACATGGCACGTGCCACAATTAGAGATTCAAATAGGCATGGTTTTTCTAACTCCACCTCACTGTGTCTTTCATAAGCATGCAATACTGGCTGCATTTATAGGGCAGGGTGGCATCTCACTGCCTCTTGCCTGAACACCACACCAACACCAACTCAGTGCTCTCTAATTGGCATCTCTGAATACTAAGCACAATGATAGCAATCTTTCTAATTTGCTCTTATCCTGGCACTCCCCTCCTGCTGCTATGCCAGCAACAATTACAATTATAGCCTGTATGCCTTACCAGCTTAATTTTTTTTTGTATGGGAATCTGCATCACCTGAAAAAAGAAGGGAGATAGAAAGGTTTTAGTGTTGCAGCTTTTTCATGGACACATACTCCAAAGACAAAGGTTTTAACAAAGTTCTTAAACTACTTGTGCACCATACTACATGTAAATGTAATACTAAGGTAGAGATTTATATTAGTATCTTGAAGAGACATATGCTTATGTTAATCCAACACTTTCCCCATGAACTCCATGCAAACATAGTGTCTTCCTGTAATCCAGATCTGCCTCATGCTGAAAATGTATGGGGCATCATGAATAGAAAACTTGGACAGTGGTGACCACAGGCAGCTGAAATCTTGTATGCAGTAAGACTTGTTTCAATGTGCTAAACAACCATTTAGATTTCCAATTACCAGATAAATAAAGAATAAATGAAAAGTTCTCACGGTGCTGTGACTGAGAGAAAGACATACCGCTAACCCAAATGTACTAAAAGTACTAAATGTACTAAAGGGTGTGGTAGCTCAGAGGTTGGGTTTTTGGGCTTTTAGTCTGAATGTTGGAGATTGAAATCCTAGCTCAACTAAAGCTGAGCTATTATCAGTGTGGGTCCTTAAGCAAGGCCTGTAACCCTCATTGCAACCTTTGTTCTGAGCCTAAGCAAGCTGGGATACTTGTAAGTCTCCCAGTGTCTGATAAATGTACATCTGTAAATGTATCATCAAAAGATAGAGTTAAAACAGTGAAAATATTTTCTGTCATTTAAAAAAAAATCAATTTACAAAATGTAATATGTTTGTGTGTAACATTTTTTGTAATATAATACCCTTCTCCAAAAAGTGGGGATTTTAATAACCATCAGGTTGATTTTATGGAAGCCACATCACAGTTAAACCGACCACAGCAGTGTAAGAAAAAAATGTTCCAAGCTTGAATAGATGAAACCTTAATGGGCATTAAACCCCAATCCCCCCAATGATACATTTTTCAGAATTGTATTATTATTTTAATATTCAATAAAGCATTAATAGCGCGGCAAGGTGACTTAGGTTAGCACGTTTGCTTCTCAGCACTGGGGATTCCTGGTTCGATTCCCGATCTGGGTGAAGTTTCCATGTTCTTCCTATGTCCGCGTGTGTTTTCTCCGGGTTTTCCGGTTTCCTCTCACAGTCCAAAAACATGGATTTTAGTTCAATTGAATGCTCTAAATTATCCCTTATAGTGTGCGGATGTGTGAGTGTGTGTGCGCCCAGCGATAGATTTGCGCCCGAGATGTTCTTCCCTGTATGGGCATGGGGAACCCCACCGCGACCCTAGTAGAGGAATAAAGCATTAACACTTTTAAGTGTACTCTATCCTAAATGTTTGACTCCATCTTTCCATCTGTCGCTGTTCTTACTTATAAGTGCAATGCACACATTTAACCAGCAGATGTCACTGAGGTCGTTGACAAAGATAACATCCTGTTTCTGATTCACTGCACATTAGTCATAAAACTATTCGATGGACTTGCATGTTGCTGACACGAGACTTCTCTTCCCACAAACGTCCCGTGTGTTCCCCGAAAGTTTTACTCTTAAAAAAAAAGTTGAAGTAGTTGTTGTTGAAATCTTACTAAAATATTTGATAGGACGCACTCGGGTGCAAGGCCGTCCCTCTCCGCGCGTCCTGATTGGCTGCGCATTTGAGCTCGCGGAACATAGTGCTAACAGGCTCCTCAGAGCCTCAGTCTGAGAGTCAGCTGACTGAATCCCTGTCAACATGCGCGCGCTAACAGTACTAAACTTCGGGACTCTGTTTGTATCTGTGTGTAACGGCTGGCTTTTTGACTTCCAAGGAGAGAAATATGGAGACTCGGACGACATCTCGGTTTGGCCGTTACCTCAAAAGTACCAGTCTTTCCCGGACGCGTTCAGTCTCTCTGCTTCCAGCTTTCAGATCGTCCACGCCAAAGATTCATCTGCCGGCGCGAGCTGCAGCCTTCTGCAAAACGCTTTCCGCAGGTACGAACCCTCACTTCTGCTCAAATAACCTGGCTTTCAGTGTAATGTCTGAGCCGTATGCTAACTGTGTCTATTCAAAGATATCTTGTCTTTTAGTGTGGTCAAATTTCCTGTTGGCAGGCTGCTGCTTGTCACGTGACAGCCAGGAATCGTTCTTAAATCTGTACTTTCTCATTGTCAGATATTTTGATCATATATTCGGTCATGTAAAGAAACACGGAGAAAACCAAAAGCAGGTCGCTGGCCCGGATTTGACAGAGCTTCAGGTGTTCGTCACATCACCTGATTCGCAGTGTGATGGTTACCCGAGTCTACAATCAGACGAGTCATGTGAGTTCTCCTTGTTCTGCTCATCATATTTACTTCCGTCCTGTGTTTTTCACTTCGTCACTGACCTTCTGAACTTCCGATACATTTACTATGTACTTTATAATTTTGATGTGATGCATATATCAGACACGATATGTGTTGTTTCCTTCCTGTTGACCATTTGTGATGGTGCTTCAATCTTTAAATGACATGTAGACTAACTGGTTTTTGAGTCTTATGCCTGTTTACCTGCAGGGCTTTCGCATTGCCCAACAACTTTTTTTTTTCTGAATAAATTGTCAGTTCGGCCATTACTTTTTATATACAACTTTTATTAAATTGTACTATAAACTTTAACCTATGATTCCCTTTTAAATAATATATATAAAGCGTTTAAAGTATCACCTGCCACTCCAAATGATTTTTGTAATTGCTTTTTAACATTACATTTTCTTACTTTCTTAAAGTTTAAAAACATGGACATAGGGCAGCACGGTGGCTTAATGGTTTGCCCCTTTGTTTCTCAGCGCATGTTCTCCCCGTGTCAGCCTGGTTTTCCACCGGGTTCTCCGTTTTCCTCCCACAGTCAAAATGTGGATTGAAGATAAATTGACTGCTCTAAATTTCCCCATATTGTCTGTGTGAGTGTGCCAAGATGGGTGTATCTGCCCAGCGCCTGAAACGTTTTTCCTGGATGGGCATGGGGAATCTCCCGTGACCCTAGTAGAGGTTTAAGCAGAAGATATTGAATGAATGAATATATGGGTATAGATGAGGGTTGTGTCAGGAAGGGCATCTGGCATGAAACACTTTGTCAAGCCTAATATGCAAGTTTGTTGCTGTGATAACCCGTAGATAATAAAGGGTAAAAGCCGGAAGAAAAAGAACATATACATACATAGCCTTTTTTTTGATCTTTAGATTTTTCACTTACTGTCTGCTACTGTAACAACAGGATTTTCCTATGGTGGGACAATAAAGAATTATCTTACCTTATCTTATTTAATACTACTTAAATACTACATTATGCACCTCTATAGAAATATGGTGCTAGTTATTCTTCCCATAGGTCTTTATTTTTTAGTCATTTTAATTAGTACATACAAGACAGTCACACAAGTGTAGGTCAATTGGGAATTGCTACTTTAAATAGAAATGGTGTTTTCAGTAAGTGGAGTTTGATTTCTAAATTTGTCTGAACAGCAGAGATTAAGTGTGACTTGCTGTAATCCAATAAGAGCCATCTAAAGATCATCTAGTTAGAGGGACTGCTCAATCCTGTTGCTGGATGCCCTGAAATGAGACTTGATGTAATGTTTTTTCTTCTGTATTTTATGTTTTGGTTAAAAATCTTATGAGGAACTTGATCTACATTCTTAAAATGTTTAATCATATGACCTGTGGTGTATTTGGTAGACAGTTGTTACTTAATTTTTACTGTGTGTTGCTGCACTTCCTTAAGTAGATCAACACCCTAAACCCCATAATTCTGATGTGGTCAATGTTATTGGCGAGTACCAAAGGTCATAATGTGAACAATGGAATAATTTTGGTTGTTTTTATCTTTACAGTTACTGTGTCATCACCGTGCAATTACTGACATGAAAGAAAAATAATTGGTTCTTGGCGTGGCTTGTATTTAGAGTAAATTGGATGTTTAGTAGTTATATAGTAATAGTTTAGAACATAAATAATAATAATTACCAAATAATTTCTGTACGTTCTGTTACAGTTGAACTGTGTTAATTTAGATGTTACCGGCTTGGTTAATGAAAATGCAAATCTTTATGGAGTCACACCTATTTAACTACTATTAAACATTTTTGGAATGCCATTTCTCTTATGGCTGAATTTATTATTTGTTTTGTAGACCAGCTTTCAGTGGACCAGCCTGCAGCTGTTCTTAAGGCCTCAAATGTATGGGGAGCTTTACGTGGTAAGAATTTTATGGAAGAATTCAATTTAATGGAAAACCTCCTAATAATAGATAATAATAGTTCTGTTCTTTAGTGTTTTTCATTTGTCGTATGACAAATATCCATTACATTTTAATATTATTTTCCTTAAAAAAAAGTTGGTGCATTTACTGCAAAGTGCATTACTTTGTTAGTCAGTAATGTCTTTTTACAACCTGTCGTCAATTACAATAAACCTTTAGTGTGGGTGAATACTGCTCCTTATGCAGTCAAAGATCAATGACTTCAAGACCAAAGCAAACAAAGATTAAAAAAAAAAATACAAATAAGCTGTTTTGCCATACTATGGCAAAGTTTATTTTATTTCTAATAGTCGCTTCTTTGGTGGTAATGTTTTACACAATGTTGTAGTTGTTGAATACATGTTACCTTCTTCATAGATTAAATTAGTAAGAAGCTGTGTGTAATGTGTTGAGTTTTTGCATCACATTCCTTGGTGTTGTTTTTTCAAGATTTAAAGCAGCAGACAGTTATAAACTCATTGTAAGTAAGGGTTAAGGACCTCATCTTTACAATGTCAGGTGATATATTAATCACCTCGTATCATGTGATTTGAGTGACTTAAAGATAAAACCTTTTTTTTTTTTTTACTTCATGACACTTTCTAAAGGACTTGAGACCTTCAGTCAGCTGGTGTATGAGGATGAATATGGAGTTGTAAGTTCAGTCTTAATGCATTGTTTTTGTAAAACTGACCATATTTGTATTAAAATATTTTAAATGATTAAGAAAGTGATAATATTGCTGTTCTTATCACCACGTTTTAGGCTAAAATCAATAAAACAAGCTTATCAGACTTCCCCCGGTTTTCCCACCGAGGCATCCTGCTTGACTCGTCTCGTCATTATCTACCACTTAAAGTTATTTTGGCCAATTTGGTAAGTTTTTAATGTTCAAACTAAGTCTTTATTTCTGCTAATGATGTAATGGTCCAAATTATATATTTTGTTATTACATTTTAGATATTATTGTCACTGTTCAGTAAATACCCACACACACACACACACACACACTTTGCTTTGTTATGTAATTGGCAGGACTCGGCCAGGACCACCACAGAGGTGGTATTAGTTGGGTGATGGATCATTCTTAGCACTCCAGTCTGAGCAGGCTGTTAAAAATAAAAAGAAAAATGAGTAGAATATTTTACCAACCAAAAATATTCAGTCACCAGCATCCTGTAAGCAGCATCAATTAAAAACTAATAATTTTGGTTTGCAGCAATAAAAAAACTATACATCTACATTTAAGTGGAGCAATATGGAAGATGTATCGGACAGACTACATACTAAATGTACACCATGTTTGAAAGCGTCAGCAGCATCACTGTTTCTGATCCAGTGTACTTGCTGTGTAAACGCAGACCACTCAAAGACAAACCAGTGTGCCACTGTGTTGCGGAAAACTATTTACCAACCAAATAGTACCTGTGAGGATCCTAACGATTCGAAAACTTGTAAAAAAACGAAGGGATTGCAGTTTGTATATTTGAAACTACAAAATGCTTCAAAATACTACTTAAAATGTATAAATCTGACAATGGTTATTGTACCAATGTGTAACTGATGAAATGGCTATTGAATGTATATAAGTTGTGTTTAAATACCAGTATGAATAATTGCGAAAACTGATTTAAAAAAACAACAAAAAAACAGCAGCACATACAATTGCTAGACAGACCCCATTTATAGTCATAAGTGTGTAGGAAGGATTTTCAGTTTATTACTTAAATGGAGTTACCAGATTATATTTTTAAGATGGTAATTAGTGAAACTGATGTTGCTGGTATAAGTGCAACATGTACAGGAAAAAATAAACTTCTTAGATTCAATGTCTGATTGAAAACTGAAAAAAAAATTGCCAGCATTTGAGTAAATATCAATATTGATTCAAAGGAGAAATGAAACTTTTTGTTTACTTTGTTGATGGTTATGAACAAACTTAGTGACAAGCTCAAAATGTCTGTGCTTGTTTGCATTAAATAGAATACGAATCATAAATCTGAATTATTATGTAGTATATAAAAAGTCACCTTATAAAACAATGTGTTCCCTTTGTAAATTTTGCCTCTTTAAATTCACAGAGGCTTGAAAATGTAACCATTCACTCAATTTCTTTATTTGTAGGAAGCAATGGCCATGAACAAATTCAATGTTTTCCACTGGCACATTGTAGATGATTCCTCTTTTCCGTACTTAAGTCCAACTTTTCCTGATCTCAGCCAAAAGGTGAGTTGTCTTTAAAAATTTCCCTGATTTAGTAGCTAACACCTCCCCCACCTCTGTCCTGGGACATTCAAAGTACATCACAAGACCAACACTCACTACACAATATAAAGACATTTCTAGATTATGTAATTAGTGTAATTTAGCATCAGATATTGTTATAATAAATATGACTGTCACATAAGTCAGTTATTTATTTTTTTTTCTATTTTTTTGTCATGTTATAATAATTATGTAAAACTTTTTCAGCAATAAACTAATTCTTACACTTACTCCAGTATTGTAAACATGTCTTATTGTTAATTTGGCTTTTGCTATTGTAAAATCATGCTTATATCACATGCTGTAAAGCCAGGAAACTATTATGTGAACTATGTTAATATCTTACAGTATAAGTACGTTTGTCCACTTTTTTGATTTTCCTCTCTTTATTTCCTTATTTCTGCATGAATTTGAATTCATAAAAAGTAGATAAACAGAACTTTTCATTCATTAATTATTTTTCGCTTAATCCTCTATGAGGATTGCGGTGGGGTTCCCTATGCCCATCCATGGGAGAACGTCTCGGGCGCTGGGCAGATCCAGGATAGAGCGCCAATATGGAAACTCCATGCAGTTAGGGATTTGAACTGGGAATCCCAAGCACTGAGGTGCAAGCTTGCTAAGCACCAAGTCACCGTGTCGATTTAAACAGAACCTATTCAAGCAAAATAATTGTCTGACATATTTATTGTGGATAATGAAATGAGAGCATTCAATTAGTGGGAACAGTGTTGGTAGATTAAAGTAATATTGATATTACCAAATGAGTCTTTTAAACATTTTTAGTTTGTTCAATTATTTTTGTTGATGTTGCTTGTTCATTTAAAAATTTGATCTCTGTGTGCTGCAATGGAATAAGAGGGTATGTTAACATTTGCCAAAACAAGTTTTGTAGAATTTGTGAATTCTTTACATATCAGTATTTGTATCGATCTTTGTTTTTGTCTTAACTTTTAAAAAATACTAGGATTTGCTTTATATTAGATTAAATACTTTTTTTAATTAAGTAAGCTGTGTGTACATTTTTAAGGCAGTGGTTATCAAACTTATTATTATTTCTTCAACCCTATTGCCCCCTCAGAGTTTAAGTACCTCTGTCATGTTGTGTTATTTTTTTCAAAAGACACTACGAACAACCATTTTAATGCAAATTCTCTTTTTTAAGGGAGCCTATCATCCTTACACACATGTGTATACACCAGCAGATATAAAGATGGTAATTGAATTTGCACGCATGCGTGGTATTCGGGTCATTGCAGAGTTTGACACTCCAGGACACACAATGTCATGGGGAAAAGGTAAGAAGACCTATAATGATTTACTGTTCTATTGAATGAAGTATACTTTAGTGTTCCTTTTTTATTTTTTGTGTGCATTGCCATTTTTAAGTAAGACTTTACTACCTGCTTATGTTAATTCTTAGTAATCTTCACATTACAGCTCCGGGAAGCATTTGGCTTCCTTTGTTTTTTGGTTTGCCATATTGTAAATACATTGTAGCTGCTTATTAGTTTATTTACTCTTGATTTATTGATTATTATAGATATTTGTTTGCATGTGAAATGCTTAGTATTTACTCCCTCTAAATAATTGTGTTTTTAATAAATTGTGCTTAATTGTGGCAGGCCAGAGCAATCTTCTAACGCCGTGTTACACAGGCTCCACTCCATCAGGCACCTTTGGCCCTGTGAACCCCATTTTGAATTCCACTTATGATTTCATGGCTCGCTTTTTCAAAGAGATCAGTACTGTGTTCCCTGATGCCTACATTCATCTTGGTGGCGATGAGGTTGATTTCTCCTGCTGGTAAGAAAAAGAATATTTAATGCAGCCTTTATTATTATATGTATTTATGTTTACAACACGTAAAATGAATATCTGTAGGTTTAGAATAGAAAATAATAAGAAGCCTATATTGTCATCGCACAGTGTGCAACTAAGTTGAGCAGCAATCATAAGGTACTTATGCATACAATAAACATTAATTTTAACACATTTGACAACAGAGCTCTGTCCCAAAGCCAATTTACAAAAAAATAAACTAATGCCTGAACCGTAAAGGAGCGAACCATGGCAGGTGCAGGTGCAATTTAATATTTTACAAATGTACACTCATCCAGGCATCTTTACTTTTGCCGTCCTGATTTTTATTATGTGAATTGCAATAATTTTAGAATTATTTCATCTTATTTAAAATTCTTAAACTGATCTTAATGTGTTTTTTTTCAATGACTTTTCGTCTTATTAGTGTTTTATTGATTTCTTAATTCTGTTTCAGGCATATGAGTAAAAAATAATTTTAACTGAGTTCAGGGTTAAATAACCTCTTGGTTGATTTGAGTAATATTGAACAGAAGAATATGTATATACTTCCTACATCTCAGACTTGCATTATGTGATACTAAATTTGATGCACACTTAATGTATTCATTCATTCATTGTCTTCTGCTTGATCCTTTATAAGGGTTGCGGTGGGTTTGTCTATGCCCATCTTGGGCGCCAACCTATCGCTGGGAACATACTCACTCACACAAACACACACACTATATGGAGCAATTTAGAGCAGCCAATTTACCTTGAATCCATGTTTTTGGACCTTGGGAGGAAACCGGAAAACCTGGAGGAAACTCACACGGACACAGGGAGAACATTGGAACTCAACCCAGATCTGGATTCGAACCAGTAATCCACAACACTGAGAGGCAAACGTGCTAACCAACCATTAAGCCACCATACAGCCCCTTACTGTATTTGTCCAGAAAAAAAATCAGCTAAAAACAGCATGTTTAGATTTTGCTTTCCTTCTCATCAAAATTATTTAAAGCAACAAGCAGTCTAATGAAATACTAAAGTTTGTGACCTTTATTGTACCAGGCATTTTATTTTATATTTTAAGTTTCGTTTATGTTTAAATGTAAGACATCTGCTAATCATTTAAAACAAAAAGAAACTTTTTGTTTTTTAAATGTGCTATTCGGTTGTTTCACTGTTAGGAAGTCGAACCCTGACATTCAGAAGTTCATGGTACAACAAGGTTTTGGCCAGGACTACAGCAAACTTGAGTCTTATTATATTCAACGGTAGGAAATCACATCATATTGATGTAGTACTCCTAAAAATAATTTAATTTATGTAAATATTACCTTTACTTATTCAGACTTCTTGACATTGTGAAGGCGACCAATAAAGGCTACATGGTCTGGCAAGAGGTTTTTGATAATGGTGTGAAGGTAAGTGATGTTATTTTACAGATTAACTACCAATCATGGATTTACACAGTAACTCCCACTTGAATTGTGTCCAAGCAAAATCACTGGGTTGTAGACATTCTTTCATAAATTTAGCGTTTTCTTATTCCATGTGTTTTTAAAAGATAGCATCTTGACGGTGTATGCTTTTTACACACTAATGAATTTGATTAAGTACCTTTCAAACTTGTACTTTTCTTCAACAAAAATGGAAAAACATTTTCTTAGAAAAAATGTTAGGCCCTAACAGTCCACATTTTTTTTGGCATGGTAATTTTTAGTAAACGTTTTATGGAAATGTTTTAGCGCCTCTTTTCAATTTAGCATTTTGAATATTTTTTTGAGTAAAGGAAGACTTGCACACATTTCTTATAACAGATTTATTGATAAATTACTAAATGCTAACTTGGGTCATGCTGTAAATATATTACACTCTTCTATCAGATATGAGTTTGATGAATCAATTTTGTCAATATAAATTTATATAATATATACTGCTCAAAAAATAAAAGGAACACTAAAATAACACATCCTAGATCTCAATGAACAAAATATTTCAGTTGAAAATCTTTATGTAGTAGATAGTGGAATGTGCTGAGAACAAAATAACATAAAAATGATCTAAATGTAAATCAAAATTATTATCCCATGGGAGTCTTGATTTAGAATCATACTCAAAATCAAAGTGGAAAAATCAAATGACAGGCTGATCCAACTTCTGTGGAAATTTCTCAAGACTAGTTCAAATGAGGCTCAGGAGTGTGTATGGCCTCCACGTGCCTGTATGACTACCCTACAATACCTGGGCATGCTCCTAATGGGGCGGTGGATGTTCTCTTCTACGATCCCCTCCATGTCTCCTGGTGTACTGGCCTGTCTCCTGGTATCTGCTCCTGCTCCACAGCAAACATTCTTGCCACAGTTTCCATTGATGTGCCATCCTAAATAAGCTGCACTACCTGAGCAACTTGTGTGGGTTGTAGACACCGCCTTATGCTTTCTCTATGTTTAGAGAACTGACAAAATGCAAAAACATCAGCCAAAAAGGATAAGAACAAAGAAAAGGTGTGTGGTCACCACCTGCAGAAGAACTGCTTTATAGGGGTTGTCCTGCTAAGTGCCTTTCATTTCTACCTGTTGTCTGTTCCATTTGCACAACAGCAGTTAAAATGGATTCACATTCAGTGCTTCCTATCTGGACAGGCTGGGTTGATTTAACAGAAGTGTGGTTGACTGGGTCACTTTGTGCTGTTAAGTGTTCCCTTTATTTTTTGAACAGTGTATGTATGTGTGTGTGTTTTTACACACACACACAGATCTCATGAAACAGCAATAAGCTCTTACTAATTATAGTTTTTTTTGCTAGTGCTCGTGCTCACTTACCATTAACCAGGCATGCTTTGTGAAAGCCAATGAGTGTATGCTTATTGCAGCTGAAGGCAGACACTGTGGTGGAAGTGTGGATGAACAACAAAGTCGAGGAGGAGCTTCTGAACGTGACTGGGGCAGGTTTTGCTACCATTCTCTCCTCCCCCTGGTACCTGGACTACATTAGCTATGGACAGGACTGGCAGAAGTACTACAAGGTTGAGCCGCTCAGTTTTGATGGTTGGTGTCCTTAATGAATTGTTTGCTTTTAGACCAATTAGTCATAAAATTGCTGTGTTTTAAAGGCAAGATTATGGCCGGGGTTCACTGCATTTCTGGATAATTTTTCTGTAGACTTTGTAAGCCAGTATGAAAGCTGTCTAGTTGGTAGCCTGGGAATGCATGTGAAAAATGTGCCTCTGTTGCATCAAAGTCCTTGAAAAACAAACAAAAAATAGCAACATTTCCCACCTTACAAAATTATCATACTAGCTGACACGCAGTGTAGCATAAGTCACATAATTGAGCCTTTCCACAGTATAACGTTGACGGTACTATTTCTGCCTTGCCACCATAAACTCTAGAAGTATTTAAGTAATCAGTGTATTGTTGAGCAGATTGTATAATTATGCTTCTGTGCCTAACTAAGAACAACAGATATCACATCTCTAAAGGTATCATAGTGTTGCAAACGAAGGTACGGCCATGTTGCGATGTTCAAGAGCAACAGTTTCGTCAATGACATTTTTCCAGAAATATGTGACTGTTGGATACAAACAGTTATTTAATGTAAGAATTTGTATAACATTGAAGGAATTGTTGTTTCATATAAAGTGGTGGCCATGTTAGGAAGGGGATGGGGCTCGGTCACAAAACAAGATCCTTTCTGTGCGGGCTTAGCATGCTCTCCCCATGTCTGCATGGCTTTGCTAGAGAGCTAGATTTACAGTTCAGAACATTACCGGTCATTAAAAAAAAACAAAACTAAATTGGTCCTAGGTGTGACCTGTAATTGTCTGCCTGTCTGCCTTGCAACAGACTGGAAAGCTGTTTTAGCTTAATTCTTAGCCTTTTGCTTTAAATTTTTTCATAGCTGTGCACACCTACCTGGTATTAATTTTTTTTATATATTAAGAATTTAAAGGAACATCTCATAAATAAATGGACAGATTTTTCAGAAATAGTTATTTATATGTAAGCATTAATTTTAGAAATTCATTCACGGTCATTAAACTTTCACATTAGTCTATAATATTAGGTGCTTGGCGTGTGTCTTCTCTATAGCGATTGGCATGCAGAAAGAGAGGAAGGAATGATGCGGGACGCTTGGCATATAGCGATTGGTGCACATGCAGAGTGGAGTGGATGATGCAGGGCACCTGGCATGTAGATTGACAAGTGGATGGGAAGTGGATGATGCGGGGAGCTTGAAGGGTAGCGATTGGTGTGCGGGTAGATTGGAGGGGATGACATGGGGCGCTTGGCGTCTACTGATTGTCGCATGGGTAGAATGAAGGGGCTGATGATGCGGGGCACTTGACTGGTAGTGATTGCTGTGTGGGTAGATTGGAGGGGATGACGAGGGGCACTTGGCATGCACCGATTGGCACGCGGGTAGAGTAAAGATGCTGACGTGAGATGCTTGGTGTGTACCGATTGGTGTGCCGGTAGAGTGGAGGGGATGATGCATGGCACTTGGCGTGCAGATTGCCACTCTTGCTATGGCTTGTTTTTTTAGGGATTCAGACAGAATGCTGCAAAGCTGCTTTGAGACTGCTTTGAAACTTTAACTTTGAATCTAATTATTGTGTTGGTCAGTAAAATATAGATTTTTAACTGAATCAGTTGCTTGTTTCTTTTTGCTCTTATGCATGAGCTTTACGTCTGTGCAAGTAGACATTGGAATGCTTAGGTCATATTATAAGTTTCTTGTTTGTTCATCGTTGAGTTTGTTTTTAAAATGAATTAGATAAAGAATAACAGGTCTGAATTTTAAGCTGTTTTTTTGCTTTATCCTAGGGATTCACTTGTGAAGCGTATTTTTAATGGGGGTAGTGTCATGCCTTGGCTTGCATGTATGCTTCTAAAACAGACTCACTAATCTTTAATGATGTAATGTTTAATGGTTATAGCTGAATGAATTAGGGACAATTTGGGTACCATTTTACATAGGAACATTATCTTTTAGCATGATGATGACCCAAAACATTTAGTTAATTTAACAAGAAAACTTCTGTTTTCTGATATAAAACAAAGTGAAACACATGTGTTGTTCAATTAATGTTTTATCTTTAAAATGAGTGACTTGTAAATAAAAAGCTCTACAGCTTACTTAAATAGTGGACTGTGTGGGCTCATAAAACGGGCCCATTACCAATATTGTGTATGGGTATTGGGTACAATAAAAACGTTGTGTTTTAAAAAGCAAACCATCCGAGTGATGCTGATGACACATGGAGAAATGTAACATTTCTTTAAATGTGCTTTTAAAATCCTCTCACATGCAAACATTATTAAAAGAGGCAAGCAATGTTTGACTTTCATCCTGAAGATAACCCCAGTGGTTTTGCCTGGCATGAGACGTTGCATGCTTCTTGTACATGTGATTGTGATTATGTCTGTGTCTGCATAGTTGAAGGCAGACACACAGATCCACGTTTGGAAGGCGAAGCCACAGTACGAGAATGAAATGGCACGGGTAACTGAGGCAGGTTTTCATGTCCTTCTCTCTACACCCTGGTACCTAAACCGTATCAGCTATGGCCAAGACTGGCAAGGAGTTTACAAGGCTGATCCTCAAAACTTCAACGGTGTGTGAGCTGAGCTGATTTTTGGCCTTGTTTACAATGGGTACTAATGTAATGTGCATTTCAAATGATTGAAATGTGCATTCGTCTGAGAGTTTATTTCAGTTGCAGCTAAAAACATAAGCAGCTTAGCAGTACAGTACCTTTTAGTAAAAACTATTTGGGACAGTAATCTTAATTCACATGAACCTTTATTAAATTGGGCAAAACTTATGTGATGTTTTCCATGTCTTAATGAATAAAACTGATTTGAAAATAGAATTTTCTTTCACTTAATCCTCTACTTCGGTTGGGGTGGGGTTCCCATGCCCATCCACGGGAGAACGATTTGGCTGCTGGGCAAACACACCCAAAAAAGGGTGACAGTCAGTCATTGGGCGCACACACACACACAGGCACAGACTATATGAGTAAATTTAGAGCAATTTACCTTTAATCCAGGCAAACGTGCTAACCACTAAGCCACCGTGCTGCTCCAAATAGATTTTTATTTAAAATAGAAATTGATGTTTGCAAAGGCTTCATAAAATTGTCCATGAGTGTGTAAACCAATGGGGCTCTTTCACATTTTTAATTAAACTTAATTAATACTCCTGATAGTTGCACTTTTGCACAATGGTCCAAATTGGATGGCTATATGAATAAATAAAACATTTGAATTCAGTTAATATATAGTTTTGTCAGTAATGTGTATATGTCAAATGGTTTTTTACATCTAAAATATTCTGATTTTGTGCCATGGCTGTATAGAGAATTGTTCTGTGCCAGACAAGACAAGAACTTTGTCTTGGTCTTTGGTCTTCGATGTTGTGAAGCCCAGAAAACGTGCCCTTGTTTCTGTATATATGAATAGTTTGTTCTATTTTGCATAATGTGGTTTCAGATTGCATTTCCTAAAGCACATTTGGCAGTTGTATTTTCCCTGACCTGCTAAATCCTCAATGATTTTATGAACTGTAAACAGTGAAACATTTAAATTTATATCTTGCATTTGGCACAACATGAACCATGACCCCTCTTTCTTGGCAAAGGTTAATTCTTTGATCCATTTATACTTGATATTGTTGACAGTGTTACTATAAAAATAAAATGTTATTAGTGTTTTTATGCTGTTTTATCATACCAGACATTAAGCTGCAGTCGTATGTCCAACATGCTTACTAGAAAAAATGTTCCCACTTTTGTTAAACTTGATTTGTCTTCAATAATGAAAAATAGTCACCTTAATATGAAACATTTTGTTATAAAAAAAATAAATAAGAGCCTTACGCACACTTGCAGTTTAAAATAATACAATCATTATCCAATTTTTTAATGATAAATGACATTTTTATAATAAGAGTAGTATTTTTTATTGTACATAATTTATTTTATTTAATAGGCAGGTAATTCTAAATGGTTTTAAAGAAGTTATGTTTAGACGCTGTATGAATATTCAATAAAATGACAGTACTGTTTTTTTTACTATTTCAGGCACAGCAGAGCAGAAAAAACTTGTAATTGGTGGAGAGGCTTGTCTTTGGGGAGAATTTGTAGATGCCACCAACCTTACTCCCCGTCTCTGGTTAGTTTTTCTTTTTTGGTGCCCTTTTTTTAAGTTACATGTTTTAATATGACTTCACATTTGTTTTAGGCCCCGGGCAAGTGCAGTCGCTGAGAGGCTTTGGAGTGATGAAAATGTGAAAGATTTGAACAGTGCTTACAATCGTCTTGCTGAACATCGCTGCCGTATGCTCAGGTGGGACTTTTATTATTCTTTTTGAGTGGCCATAATTTTTATATGAAACATTTAACTTAACTTTTGCTTATATTAAATAAACATGAATGTACAATACCAGTCAAAGGTTTGGACACGCCTCCATTTTTGCTTCACATATTGTTCATTTTATCAGTTCCATTTAGCATAAAGATGGACTTTGTGGTCTTACAATTAAAGACTAGTCCATCCGATGGTTCTCTAATGGTCAGGACCCCAATAGCACCACAGAGCAAACTACAGCAGTGCTGCTGCATTAAAACCCTTTTATTTCACACCTCTATTTAAGATGTTTTAGCAGCTTGCTGCTGTGATATATTTAGGTTTTGTAAGAGATGAATGCAATGCTCTTAAAAAAAAAATCTTTGTCTTTTATGCTTTTACTGTCCAGGGGTTGCCACAATGATGAACTTACATATTAGACTTTTGCAAAGGGTTTTACGCTGTGTGCCCTTCCTGACACAACTCTCACCCTCTACCCAGTTTGAGACACACAGACTATGTGGACTATTTAGAGCAGCCAACTCACCTTTAATCCATGTTTTTACTGACCATAAAAATGGTTTAGTCTTCCCAGAGTGGATGTCTCAGCAAATTCATCATGCAAAAATAATACATCTTAGACTCTACATGCATTTTCATGTCAATTTTTTAAAGTTATTACAGTAAAATAAGATTAATTTTATATAACTACAGCTTGTTTGGAAGGGTTGCCAGGAAAAAAGCCCGGACAAAAAACATCCAAGTAGCACAAAAAATCCAATAGATTCATGGAGACTTTGTCACTTGCATCACATGTGGTACATGAATGGAAACTGAAGTGTTTTAGAGCAGAAAAATGTTTTATGTATAATGAATCAAACATGTAAGATTCATATCCTTTAAGATGATTCTTCTGTACCCTTTTCTCTGCAGGAGAGGTATACCAGCTCAGCCCCTGTTTGTGGGACATTGTCGTCATGAATACAATGGACTGTAGATACCAAAAAAGGAACTTATGGAACAGGACAATAATCACACTCCGAATGCACTGACAATTTAGATGGAATTTTACTGTTCTTTTAAAATGTACTCGGCCTTGTTTGAGGGACATTTCATGCATGTTATGTTTTGCAAGGGCAATTAGAAATTTGTTTTAATTGAAAAGATTCTTCCTTTGTTTTTCATAATTCATTTTATTATTCGACCAATGTACTGACATGTTCTGGTTTTAGCAATGAAATTTCTATAAAACAATGTAATTTATATGCAATCCATGACTATTCAACGATTCAAAGTCCATAAATCATTTTGTAAAAAATTCATGTCCTTCACAGAAGTCATTATCGTCAGAAACTGGAATCAGCTCAGTCCTGCCATTTTATTGAGCAGCATGATCTGGTCCTGAGGGTTCATTGGTTCGAAGCTGGCCAGCTCAAGGGAGAAGGTGGCAGTTCCTGAAGTCAGGGTGCGAAGAATGGTGGAGTAGCCCTGCACACAGCAATACGGTTTTGTTTTTTGTATTATGTGGAACCACAACACTGCACCTCTTTTTTTACACACTTACCATCATCTCTGCCAGCGGGACAGTGGCTAATAACACTTTGTTGTCATGACGACTTATGATGTCTTGAACCGTTCCTCTGCGGCGAGCAAGGTCACCGAGTACAGCACCCAAACACTCCTCGCCAACAGTAACCTCCAGTGACATCACCGGCTCTAGAACCTTCCCTCCAGCTTGCTTCAACCCCTACATTTACACATACAATGTTAACAGGTTAATTTGTGTCATTCTATACATGACTGATTTTCAGTACAGGTCAGACGTTTTCTGATTGGTCCATTGAGTATGGACAGGAAGGAGAATTATTCCTCTGTTTTACCTCTGAATTATGGTTTACATAATTTCTTTATTGCAGTTGGAATTTTACAATTTAATCCCAGCCTTTTTGTTAAACCCACGTAGACACAGGGAGAACATGGAAACTCCACCCAGAGTCCCAGCGCTGAAAGCCGAACATGCTAACCTCTAAGCCACCGTGATGCCAGATCCAAATAACCAATGCTTTATAAAGGAAAATCATGAATATTATCGGGGTGCTCAAACTTTTGCATAACACTGTATGTATTGCATTAAGCTACAATGTGTTTAGTAACTTTGTTAACAGGATTTGGTTTTACATAAAAATGTGCCGTGGCCCAAAAAAGGTTGAAAAACACTGATCTAAATAATGAGGGCAGTCGTAAGCTTGTGGTTAAAAAGCCAGCCCTGGGAACTGAGTGCCTAACAAACTAACTAACGAACATGCACTAGTTCTGTTTTTTAAAAAGATTAATGCTTCTTTGTACAAAAAGTTAAAAAGGTTGTGTAAAAACACAAATATATTACCTTCAAAACACAGCGAGCCACACAGGCAGACACCATGGCCAGGGAGCAGCCTGGCTCCACATCCACACTGTGAATCACAGTGCTAACACCCTGCACAGGGTAACCCACCACAGGACCTGTAGAGCACAGCAACAATGAGCCATAGGAATTTAACAATGAGGTTCTACAATCATGTAGCCACTTATATTTCACTTCCTAAATTTAGTACACTTTAAGATTTAATTAATTATAGGCAGCGCTGTTGGTTTTAAAATTGTAAAATCATAATGATGGGAAATGCTTACCACCACTTGCTTAGTAGTCTAAAGCAAGCTGCAACTATTGCATGAATGGTCATTTATTAATTAAACCACAAGTGGGTTAGGACTAAAAGCATCATGTTCTATTGTTCCAGGGTTGAAATAAAGTCTTCAGTCCTTTATCAACCACAAGACAGGACTATGATCTATTATATATACAGTCAGTATGTATAATAAATACAGAGGTTGGACAATGAAACTGAACCACCTGGTTTTAGACCACAATAATTTATTAGTATGGTGTAGGGCCTCCTTTTGCAGCCAATACAGCGTCAATTC
>JAOUQT010032438.1:0-11388 GCA_025769995.1 Xyliphius kryptos
TCCAACCTACAGAACACACGCACACACACACACACACATGCACACACGCACACACACACACACACACACACACACACACACACACACACACACACACAAGCAATTATATCCTGAGCAGTTCCCAAATACGATAACCATGTAAACCACTTCTGATAAAGATTACAGAATGAATAAACTTTGATTTGCTTTGTTGTGGTAAACAAAGGTCTTTAGTAGATTAATGAACCTGCAGGTGGGTGGGGCTAACCTGTGGTGGTCCACTGAGCAACAGCCTCCTCGGGTGGACGGAGCCCGCGGCGTTGTAGTCTGCGTGCTGTGGCCGCGCTTTCGTCCACTGCCGATAGTAGAGCGATTGTTCGGCAAGGTCTCCCCGTTGTGGAACCGGGGGGCGAAGTGGACTGATCCATTCCATGTCACCATGGGGGAGGAGCCAAGCCGTGTTGAGATGATCTACGGACTCTGGCGCGAGGAGTCGATATGCAGCGTGGGACAGGACCGCCGTACGCGGGAAGACACGCTGTGTGGGTTTAGAAAGACTCTGAGTGGACTGGCTCGGCCGCTGGGACCCAGGAGACGTGGAGGTGGAGGAGGAGGAGGAGGAGGGGGCGGAGCACTGTAAGTCACATTCCTGCTTGAGGCAGTGAGGGGAGGAGTTAAAGGAGCAGGAGGAGATTGTATTAGTGGATTCATGGTGGGTTGAAGAGACAGAACAGGGTTTGAGGGAGGAGTCAGGAACACCGGAGGAGCTGACGCCGTTGTCAGCGACGGAACCTGGACAGAAAACATGACCCGAATGTTAGTTCCCGTTCTGATTTTGTTTATCGCAGCTGACTGGACGGCTGATCCGACTCGTACCGGACACTCGCGTCAAAGTGCTTCCATTGCTGGGAGGTCTGTCCAGTTCATCGTGTTCGAGGGTTCCGCCTTCACTCTGGTCCTCCTCTTCCTCTTTTAGCACCTTGCCGGGTACGACACCGTTGTCAGGGATCACACCCCGTGTGACGTACGAACAGGCCACACCCACTTCCTGCTCCAGAGCCGTGCGTGTCAGATAGCTGGAATCGATCAGCCGTAGGTCACAGTACTTCAAAGACCTGCAAATTAATAATCAATACATTCATTACTATAGTAAACAGAGTGGGACAGCAATCAGAGAGAAACCGTGCATCTATACCTATAAACGCCAACGCTCTCACTGACTCATCAATAATTCGGCCACTTCCTGAGTTCCTACAACACTAAAACTTGGAGCAGTGATTACTTACCATGTCGTTGGAAAAATAAACGGGTTCTCGCTTCCGTATGTTCAATTGTTCGCTATTGCCATCGAACCCAACACTGGGATGGGCTGGGGTCTTCCTGAGGACCTACAAGGTACCTCACTCTATAATAATACCTTCATTTAAATATATAAACTCCAAATGCCATCGCTCATTCAAACACAACTGCCTTTCAACTGTCACGTTGTTAGCAGGTTCTCCAGCGTAGCGCAGCACGGCTATTCCACCAGTTGATACTAAAATTACTCCTGGGTGAAAATGGGGTGACATGGCCAGGGTTCTTTCACAGCTTTACACACTGAACCATGGGATAGGCTTCAGCCTCCATGGCTGTATGAGGAACTATTGGGTGTTAGTAACCTTTGATGTGACTGGTTGAGGTTTACAAATTCAGGTCATTTATTTATGGAGCGCTTTTTACAGCAGTGTGATGTCACAAAGCAGCCTCACAGAGTTCTGAGCCTGAACCCCCAAAGAACAAGCCAAAGCGTCAGTGGCAAGAAAAAACTCCCTGTTATGTTGTTTTAGAATGGAACCTTGTGAGGACCAAGGCTCAGTGAGAGACTCGTCCTCCTTCGGCCGGGCAGCATGACAGCTCAGGTATTTAACAATTGCAAAAAAACAATAAAAACTAAAGTCCAGTGAAGTGGACAAGTAACAGTTACCTTGGAAATGTTTCTCCCAAAGGGTCTTTCCCAGTGAGGATGACGATGCAGGGTAAGTCCTCCAGGTCCTCATAAGTAAGAGGTACCCAGTCTTCATCTCTACACTGTCGCCAAGCCTGCACAAAGAAGAAAAGGACAAGATGTCATAACCCGGTTTTAGGATTCAGGTGTGACCCCATACAGAAAACTATGGTATTTTGTGGGAGTGGACGAGACGCAGACCCTCAGCTGTGAGGAGAAATGTGGTGCCAGGCTGATTTCATTTGTAGGTCCTCCCAACACGACAGCGAATCTCCGCTCAAGTCCGAGTTTGTGCTGCGCCTCCTGAAGTCGCTCCCGTGCCAGTCGTGCCAGCTGTAAGGAGGGAACCCGAACGAGGAGCATGTTGCCTCTGCCACACTGGGCCTCACTCCGCCCCTCTCCTCTTAAAACCGCCTCCACCATGGCCAGGGTCTGCGGAGTGACGTGGTCCCGCAGTGCTGGACACGCCGTCAGCGCCATCATGGCCTCGGTGTACTGCTGGATCAGGAGGTAGCTGCGGATCACCATGCTGTGCAGATGAGGGTGACTGAGGAGCAAAACCACAAGAGGAACTCAGATCTTCTGGGGTGAACCTCCAAAACTGTGAACGCATTACAGGAGTAAAGTTTCTAACCGTTGGAGCAGAGCGTTGACCATCCTCTCAAAAGCATCGTCACAGCGCAGGATGGGGGTAGAGATGCCCCACTGTACTGAGTGTCGGTACTCTGCCAGCCCAAAATACACCTGCTTCTTGGGGGACAGCACACCAGACTAGAACATACACCATTATACAAATGAAAACACTGAAGAGGTCCATATTTTCAGAGACCTGGAGTCATTTTCCCATAAACACATCAATATCTGTTTTAATTAGTGGCCCTGTTGATTAGCGGTTAGCATGTTCGGCCCTATAGAGTGTGCGTGTGTATGTGTGCCCAGTGATAGATTGGCGGTCTACCCTGGGAGTGTCTACAGAAGCCAAAACCTTCTCCCCTTGATGGCCAAGTGGAACCTGCTCGTGACCCAAGTAGAGGATTTTATTGTCTCTCAGGTCTCTTCTACAACCGAACGCAGTTTGATGTTAAAACTCACCAGACTGGAGCCGCTGGGCCAGTGCACCTCGTTCTGCACGCTGATGCGAGAGTGACATGACTGCAGGGTGAACGGAAACGACGTGACCTGCAGCAGGAGCAGATTCTCAGCATCCAGAACCTCCTGAGAGTTCACCACCCGGTCAGCCAGACCCTGAAGATCACCGTGAGAGACGGACCCGGACATGGCGCTGGGGAGGAGCATAGAACATGGTGGTGTGGGTAAACGATAACTGAGGTCTGGATGATGATCTTCTGATGATGAAGAGTACCTGCTCAGGTCGATGTGAGAGTTATCGTGGATCAGAACGAAAAGAGTGTATGGGTTCTGTTTGACTTTCTTCATGAAGGCCTCCATTTTGGTGTGCACCTCACTGTCCAGGCGCACCACGTACTTCTCTGACCTCTGCTGGGCGGAGGAGGCGTCCTCCATTCCCAAATCCACCAGCACACCTGCAACACATTCACACAGACATACTGAACCATGTTGAGATGCTGCGGTGAGGAAGACGTGAGATGTCAGATGTCAGAGAGGGAGACGTCAGATTAGATCTATGTTCCCGTAGTCTGTGTGTCCAAAGTCCGGTAAAGGGTGAAGGTAAAACATCTGGCCAAGTCTGATGTACGAGTTCATTGCTGTGGTGACCCCCTGAATACGTTTACATTTACATTTAGTTATTTAGCAGACGCTTTTATCCAAAGCGACTTACAAATATCCCAACTTGGGATCAGAACACAGGGTTGATACAGGACCCTGGAGCAATTAGGGTTAAGGGTCTTACTCAAGGACCCACATTGGTAACTTTAGTGGTCCTGGGATTTGAACCCCAACCCTCTGATTAATAGTCCAACACCCTGACCACTGAGCTACCACTCAGAAGAAAGAAGAAGAAGCCTCTTGTTTGGGGCAAACTCTCAAGGTCTCACCTGACTGGCGAATGCGCCCAGCCGTCTGATGCTGAAGGACGTTAGATGGCGGCACCAGCACCAGGAAGTCGACCTTGCAGAATCGTCCCAGGTCGAGGTTCTGACTATTGGAGTCTGCGATGCCACACACCAGAGAGAGGAGGCTCCGGGCCACGCCGAGCTGAGGTGGATAAATCTGAAAGGTCTTGCTCAGGACCTCTGAAACACCAACGCACAAACACACACACTGGATTTTAAAGTCTGAATGTCTATACAGCTCGAAACATCAGAACTCCTCGGTTCTAACCTGTCGGTCCTTCAGGTCGCTCTTCAGAGTCTCTCTGTGAGTGAACCGATTCAATCTGCTCAGTCTGTTGCTTCATCCTGCGCTGATAACGAACCAACTCCTTCTCCAGGTCGCCACCTACAAACCAGATTACATCATTATATCATCAGATTACATCACTATATCATCAGATTACATCATAACATCACCAGATTATTAAATAAAATGATTAAGTGTGTTTGTTGTTGTGTGGTTGGTTCATGTATCAGAATATGATGTACACTGACCTAACGATGTGTTGTTGAAGAGCGAGGCCAGCACTGAAACCTTCCCTGTGATGAGTTCATAGCTGATTTCCTTCAGGAACTCATTGGTGGTGAGCATGCCCTCTGCCAGGGCCCGGGACTGGCACTTCCCTAAACACACGGAGAGAGAAAGAGAAAGAGAGAGAGAGAGAGAGAGAGCATTCAGTAGACTGTCTTAGGTTTGAGGTATTGGGGGTCTGAAAGGGCTGGATTTGTAATCTGTCATCATCTGGATCATTTGGACCCCTACAGACAAATAAAGATTTGGTTTGGTCCACTTACCGAGCACCACGATGCAGAACTTGCTGGAGCCGACGCCGGTGGAGGTGGAGGCCGTGTGGATGATCAGGACGTAGCTGGGGAGGCGCCGACTCTGTTGGAGGTGTGTGCTGTCGCAAAGTGAGCGCAGTGTTTCTGCGATTCCTTCACCCAGCGAGCCGTGAGCCAGCAGAACCTGAACGCTGCCGCCCGAAACGCTCGCCTCCACCCGCGCCAGCCACGGCAACTGGACCGCAGACACGGGGGGCACGGCGGCACCACAGACCGCCGCCTTCAGTACGATCTGCTCAAACTCCTCACGGACCGGGATCTGTTCTGATCCTGTGGAATCACAAGTCCGGATGAGATCAACTCAGAGATGAACCTCTGATCGGTGCATGCACCAGGGGTGTGCACTAGGTCCATTAAAACACAGCGATTACAAGTCAGTGTGTGTGTGTGTGTGTTACCGAGGTGGGACAGGTACTGCAGGGTGAGCAGGATGAGAGTTTCGGTATTGGGGATCTGACCGAGCGTCACTCCCAGGGCAGCCAGGCTCTTTTCACTCAGCTGGCTGTAATTGTAGCAAGTGGTCAGCAGGGGGCTCACCACCACATCACTGACGTTCCCATAAAAATATGGCAGGGCACCCTGACCTGCACACAGGGAGGAGGGGGTGTGATGTTTGAGTGTAAACAGGGAGTCCGTTCACTTCATTATCCTGCAGGACGTCCTGATGTGTTGTTTATCATCGTTTTGTTTTTTTGGCGTTAATGTTCCACTCGGTGTTTATTAGTTTCATTAGTGTTCATTACAGAACCTGTTCTGGAGTCAAGTCACACTCACCGATCAGGATAACAGGTCGCACTCCGCAAGTGTTTAACAGGTTATCTGGGATGATCACCGTTTCCCCCGCTGTGATTGGCTGAGGATGTAACACACCGGAGGCTGACAGAGGCGACTGATTGGCCACGGTGAGAAGAGAAGCTGCAATTCAGCACAAATCCATAACACAGGTTAATAAAGTCAAATATTTATTATATTTACTCATTTAAACAGCAACGAGTCAACTAAAACTGATTCAAACAGCACAGAGTCAAGTAATACTGATTCAAACAGCACAGAGTCAAACAATACTGATTCAAACAACACAGAGTCAAATAATACTGATTCAAACAGCACAGAGTCAAATAATACTCATTCAAACAGCACAGACTCAACTAATACTGATTCAAACAGCACCGACTCAACTAATACTGATTCAAACAGCACAGAGTCAAGTAATACTGATTCAAACTACACAGAGTCAAATAATACTGATTCAAACAGCACAGAGTCAAATAATACTCATTCAAATAGCAGAGTCAAATAATACTCATTCAAATAATACTGAGTTGTTTAATATTGATTCAAACAGCACAGAGTCAAATAATACTGATTCAAACACCACAGAGTCAAATAATACTGATTCAAATAATACTAAGTCAAATAAATTCTGATTCAAACAACACAGAGTCAAATAATACTGATTCAACCAACACTGAATCATACAGCACTGAGACAAATAATTCTAATGCAAAAAGTACTGAGTCGTTTAATATAGATTCAAACAGCACAGAGTCAAATAATACTAACTTACACAGCTTTAAATTTAACAATACTGAATCACATGATACTGAATCACATGGTACTGAATCACATGATACTGAATCACACAGCTCTTGTACCTGATCCACAGGGCAGAGGTCGGATGGCGGGTACAGGAACCGCTGTGGCAGGGACTGGCATCACTGCTGAAGGGTGCCAACTACGGTGGCGCTTCTTTGGAGGGCCTGATGCCATGGCAGAGGATGCTGGGAAAAAAATATTTATAATAAATAAATTAATTAATCCACGCGCACACACACACACACACACACACACGCACATAGTCTTACCTGGACTGTCTTGTTCGATTGGCCGGTAGCCATGAGTGGGTGTGGCCAGTGGGTTTGTGTGGGTGGGGCTGAAAAAAGCAGGTCGGCTGTCCATGCTCAAACCGTTTGTCAGACTATTTACACGTAAAGCAGTGGGAACTGCACACACACACACACACACACACACACACACACAATATTAACAGCATAGTTAATCAGTGAGTGTTTTAAACGTCTCCTAAATGTAACACACACGTATTGATTTATCTGAACATTTATTGATAATAAATTACTTCAGGATTTACACTTCTCACAGCTTTGACACTCATGCAGTATGTGTGTGTGCGTGTGTGTGTGTGTGTGTGTGTTACCTATGGGTAAAGGTTTGGGGGTGTGTGTGGGGGTGCTCAGAGGTTTGAGGAATTCTCGGGTGAGTTCTGGAGTTCCATAAATTCCTGGAGGAGAACTGGACTGAGTTTGTGCTGGTGGGGAATCTGTCATCAACACACAACCACACGCACATTAATACACACAATAACACACATATTAATACACACCACTGATTCTATGAGGGTTGAAGTGTGAACACCCGTGTCTGCTTCTCTGTAGCAGCTGATTGCGCCTCCTGCAGGTAAGACGGGTTATGACACCCAACTGTACGTCTTAAAAGTGTGTGTCATTTCGGTACCGTTAATGGCGTCCCGTTGTGTTTTGTGTATCTGAGAGGGTGAGAACCATGCTGACCTGAGAGCGAGAAGGAGGACGGACTGTGGCTGCTGGTCCCTCCGTTCTCCTTGCTGCTCAGTGAGGATGAGGAGCTGGGTTTGGATGAAGATACGCTCGGCAGCGGCCTCGTCTTACACTCTGAAAACAGTTCACAAAAATTCAAACTACTGAAATAAAGACCAAATAAATCATATTTGTAACGAACGAGTGATTACTCCACCTTTCCAGCAGATGACGCCACCCCTGCACAGCGCCCCCTGGGAGTTCTTTACCAAGTGGTACTTTAAGTGCTTCTGCTTTTTGGGCTGGGTGCTGAGCTTCAGGTTAATGTGGTTGGAAAACTCCGTAAAGTAACGAAAACCTTTTTCACCACAGCCCACGCAACTTCCCGAAAACCCTACACACACACACACACACACACACAGTGAGTCACTGTCGGTGTGTGACTCAGGAGAACCTCACTCGTTATTTGAATTCTGCTCTGTTTTACCTAAAAGTGCGTTCTTGCCGTTCTCATCTGGCAGGAAGCGCTTATCCACGGCACACACCAGGATGTGCTCGGGAATGCTGGGAGATTTGGCGCCCACCAGCTCAAATCCAATTGGGACGTCGATGGGCTCTGTTGCCATAGAGACCAGCCGGAGGTCCTTTCCCGCCTGACAGAACCCTGAGCAACATGGACAGCAGACATTAGGATCATCGTTTCCTGTGATGCTGATGGTTCCGCGTTTAAACCCAAAGGTTCTATTGTGTTCCTACCATCAACAGTGCAGCAGCCATCGGGGGGCGTGGCCTGGAGGTACGGCAGCGGCGGACTGCTGCTGTCTGATTCGTCCTCGTCGTCCATGTCGTCGATCCCGTTGGACAACGGGCAGCTCATAAAAATGTGACCGCCTCCATCCGCCCTGAGGCCCAAATCGATTTTGGACTTGATGTCTGCAGAGAAAGAAGAACGTTCAGCGGGTTCCCGTATGGGTTCCTGGTTGTATATGGTTGTGAGAGTCTCTGGGTTTTGGGTTATGGAGTGTGGCGCGTGCTCACCTTTCAGGTTGGTGGAGAACTGATCAGGTTCGAGGTAAAGCTGTGTGAAAATGGGCTGTGGATGTCCGTTGCTGGAGCGCAGTGAGGCCTCGATGGAGTTGTGCAGCGCTTCCTCAAAGCGAGCGGACTTCAGCTGCCCGGCGTATGAGTTCCCCATGATCTACAAACACAAACTGGTGAGAAAACCCTCCGGTGGTCCAACAGCAGAAGGTAGAAGGCTGATGCTAAGCCACAGCCTGATGTTATTTTAGCGTGAAAGCTGCGAGGACCCTGATTTTAACTTACAGATGGAAAAAACAGGAAATAACCTTATAACCTATCCTTGAGATGGAGGTAAGCTGTCAGACACGGAGTGAAAACATCACAGAGACCTCGCTTTGGCGCTTATCTCCACAGCTGCAAGGCCTTCTAGCTCAGACTCTGAAAACGTCTGATCAGAGAACCTACTAAAAACTGTTCTAACAGGGAGCGAGTATGGGTAGATTGAAGTTGTGGCGTGAAGTAGGTAGATGGTGAGGTAGGTAGATACCTTGGTTCCCCTGATGGTTCTTCTCCGGAGGTGAAGGAACTTGATTATCTTCTAGCCATCATAGGTCATATAATGGAGTGGAGCTCTGCCGCCCGTCCATCCTCACAAACACCTCACACACACCTGCACAACAGATAACACACAGCCAGACATGAACACCGGAATGTTCTCACAAACGCGTCACACATATGATGTCAGATTGATGATGTGTAATGGTGTTTAATGGTGTTTGATAATGTTTAATTGGGTTTGATGGTTTTTTAAAGTATTTTATGGTGTTTGATGGTGTTTAATTGGGTTTGATGGTGTTTCATGGTGTTTTGTGATGTTTGATGTTGTGTAATTGGGTTTGATGGTGTTTGATGGTGTTTAATTGGGTTTGATGGTGTTTAATTGGGTTTGATGGGGTTTCACGGTGTTTTGTGATGTTTGATGGTGTTTAATTGGGTTTGACGGTGTTTCCCAGTGTTTTATGATGTTTGATAATGTTTAATTGGGTTTGATGGTCTTTTACAGAGTTTGATGGTGTTTAATGGCGTTTGATGGTGTTTAATTGGGTTTGATGGTCTTTTACAGAGTTTGATGGTGTTTAATTGGGTTTGATGGTGTTTCACGGTATTTTGTGATGTTTGATGGTGTGTAATTGGGTTTGATGGTGTTTAATTGGGTTTGATTGTGTTTCACAGTGTTTTGTGATGTTTGATGGTGTTTAATTGGGTTTGATGGTTTTTTAAAGTATTTTATGGCGTTTGATGGTGTTTAATGGCGTTTGATGGTGTTTAATTGGGTTTGATGGTGTTTAATTGGGTTTGATGGTGTTTCACGGTGTTTTGTGATGTTTGATGGTGTTTAATTGGGTTTGATGGTTTTTTAAAGTATTTTATGGTGTTTGATGGCGTGTCCTGATGGCTCCTCAGTGTGTGGTTTGCTTAACGGAAGCAGATCTCAGGCTTATCTGATGTGACCTACTTGTTCAGGCAGCAGAGCGAATTGCAGCACATGTGTAGCTCTGACTGATAAGAATGAAGGATGAGGTTTGTTGAACCCACATCCCCTGGGATGCATCTGTTAAAATACTCCCCTCACAGACTGGAAATACATTACAGAAGGCATTATCACCTCCCGCGTGTTCTTGAGTCCTTCTCCTGGTTTCCCGTCAAAATAAGCGCACTCACTCAGTCTTGTTGAAATGGTTCCTGTCATGAACAGTTAACCTGCTGATTGAAGCCTCAGATGGAAATCTTGTTTTGATTTTTGTTATTTGTCTGAGCGTTGTACAGTTTCAGTTTGGGAGGAATTTGCTGGGACGTCCACTGTGGGAGGCCTGTCCACTGCATTTCTCACAGTGAACTGATACGGTCAGTCCTTCACATCGAGCTTATTGGACGCAGTTTATTAAAGCAGGTGATTACAACCAAACCATAAGTTCTATATGATGTATTGTTATGGATGTGTATGTCGCATCATAACCACAGAGGCATTAAGCACATTTTTATGACATCATAATGATGAATGCAGTAACAGATGTAGACCTGCACTGTTTCATCTTCACTCTTTTGTTTCTCCTGCAGGTCATTTGGTTCCGTTATGATTACAATGAGAACCTGAGTGGATTTTAAACAGATAACACTACTGAGTGAACAATGCACCACTTAAAGTACAATGAGGCAGCGAGTGGCATTCAGAACCTATTAGAACCACAAACAACGACTTTCAGGATCCATCAATGAGCTCCACACAATCAAAACATGGATGATCAATACTGTGACCTCACATTACTCATGAAACGTGACAGCGCTAACAACGAAGCAACAGCTCAGGATAATCAATAACTGATCGGGAACATCGCCTTTCATTCATCAGTTATCAAACCAGAGCAGCTTCCCTCTGCGAGTAAGACTTTCCACAAGATTTTGGAGGCAGTCTGTGGGAATTTATCCAAGCATCCAGGGGAGCATTTGTGAGGTTGTATGAAAGGAATCTCACAATCTTTGTTCTCATTCATCTCGAATGTTTAGAATGGGTTTGAGGGTCAGTCAAGTTCTCCCTCACTAAACTCACTCAACCACGACTTTACAAACCTCCTTTGTTCAAGCTGTTCCCAGAATAATTAACATGATTAACCTTTAAACATGATCTATTGTTTCCACTGTTGGAAAAAACAATGGTCTAATGACTCAGGGAGGGGTAGCTCTGCGGTTTGGGCGTTGTACTATCAATCAGAAGGTTGTGGGTTCAAATCCCAGGTCCTTAACCCTCATTGCTTCAGGGAGCTGCATCAACCCTGATTGGATATTTGTAAATGGCTTTAGATAAAAGCGTCTGCTAAATTACTATATGTAATTTACACACGGGCGACACTGT
>JAOUQT010032446.1:0-11388 GCA_025769995.1 Xyliphius kryptos
TCCCCATCTGGCTACCTGTGTACATCTTTTACTGTATATCACTAAATTAGTTAGTTGTGAGGCTTTAGCATGCCAGCTAATAGCTAATGCTACTGTGGTTGATCTATCATAAACCTACAACAAAGTCAGGTGTGGGTATGGATTTTGGACACACCCCCCTCTTGGTGTGTGCATTTTTTTCCACTTATCATATCGATGGACTTTCTAGAACTGTACAATTATAAAGTGTAGTACGTATTTACTTGTTGTTAGTCCCCTGTTGGTTCCCTGTTCTCTATTGTTCAGGACCATCACAGAACATGTATATTGGGAGGTGTATTGTTTATTGTCAGTTCTGCAGTGATATTGATGCAGTGAGCGGGTTTTGGTGCAATAACACTGCTGGGATAGGAATAATGCACCAACCAATAATACCTGCTCTGAAGTGCTACTACTACGGTACTGACAAATACAAAACAGAGTGAAGGAGACTAACCGTTCACAAACAGATGAGCTAATCGTAGAACTACAGAATCCATCTTTACTGTAAGGGGAACTGACAACATGGACAATGAATAGAGCAAAAAGAAGATGCATCCAAAATTCTAACTGGTACAGTATAAAAAAAGCAAAGTCACCCAAACATCATTGTTTACATTGTAAACAAAACATAGCATACTAAAAACATGCCCAGAAAAACTACAATAACGTAAATGATCGCCACAAAGTCCACTGATTGGTTTACAAAGCTGTCAGTCAAATTATGTTGATTCCAAATGCAGTGCCTTTAGCTTTTTTATTAACTATAAGTATTAAAAAATGTACACAAAAGAAAGTGTGAATATACCACAAAAAAATCAGGCACAAAACGTGAAAAGGGCGGGGTTTGTTGCCAGTTATAGCGATTACACTTTGAATGCCATTAAGAGGCAGTATTAACATGCCACTGACTCCATTATGATGACACTACTTCAGTGGGCTAAAAGGTTTAGTGTGGCGCTCAAGCAAAAAAGAAAGAGAGCAGCAGGAATACTAGAGCTGGTAGAGCTAAAAAGATATCTATATTTATGTATGTGTGGGGCGCCACGGTGGCTTAGTGGTTAGCACATTCGCCTCTCAGTGCTGGGGATTCACACTTCGAATCCCGATCTGGGAGTTTCCATGTTCTCCGTGTCTGCGTGGGTTTCCTCCAGGTTCTCCGGTTTCCTCCCACATTCTAAAAACATGAAGGTAAATTGATTGCTCTAAATGTTCTTGTATAGTGTGTGTATGTGTGTGTGACTGTGTGAGTGAGCGTGTACCCAGCCATGGATTAGCGCCCTGTCCTGAGAGTATCTGCCCAGCGCCTGAGATGGGCATGGGGAACCCCCCTGTGACCCTCACAAAGGAATAAGCGGAAGATAATAAATGAATGAATGTGTGTGTGTGTATGTATGTAGAAGGTATCTGATTTTTCTTTTAATTATAAAGCTTCGTATACGATCCAATATAGTGTTTCAGATTCGGAACAGCTGACACTTGAAACAGCAACAAGATTTTGATTGATAAAATGCAACTAATTAGACCCTATGTGCTCAGTTAATGAATGCTGAATCAAAGTATTTCGAGAGGTAATAGAGGTAAGGCAGTCTTTTCATAAGGGAGCCCTGTTTAATTACCGATTTAATTAAAGCAATAACGTTGCACCATGAACCGCATTGCACAGCTAAACTCAGTTGTTAAACAGTGTGTGTAGTAATCTCAGCACACAACATACGCCATCCACGTCTGCATGTTCAGTTGACTGCAGTGAGTGATCTGGCACCGGAGGAGATTGCAGCAGGCAGGAAGAGTGATGCATGATGCAAACAGTTTAAAAGACAAAAGAAGGAGAAAATTCAGGCCGGTACCTGGGAATGCCAGCGAGATAAGCAATGAGTCTGCGCAGGTCCTCCTGCCGTATTCGGTCATGATTTGTGCGTGAAGGGAATGTTAAAACAGGACCACCTCGCTTATCTCTGCCACCTGGTGGAGAAAGACAGAGATGAAAAGAAGTTAAAAAGGCCTAAGGTTTAAAGTCAGTATAAAGCATATATTACTGGTTTTTTTAGTGTTCCACATGAAAGTAGATCATGACATAAATGTCAGGAAGAAGTTTTAAGATACTAAAAACTAAATTACAAGTTGTTTACAGAACCTACTGATTATTAAAAATAATGTCATATTATGAATCATTAAGTAAATTATTATGACAGAAGTTATGAAATAATACCCATCAAAAGCTTTTTGGATTTATAGTGCAGGTCAAACGAAGACTGTTGAAAAATTATAATGACATACAGGAAAGTTCAGCATCACCATTCATCTTAAACAATATACATCTATACCTAGAAACGCCAAAGCACTCACTCATCCCGAATTCTCTCACTTCCCGAGTACCTACAAGGTTGAAATTTGGGATCGTGATTTCTCATTAGGTCCTTTTAGCTATTAACTAGCTACTTCCCACCTTCCTAGGTTTGGAGGTTCGTTCGATACAGTCATCGAATTCAAGACAAAGTCAGGGTCACGACGAGGTCTAACCGAGCACTTACATATTTGAAGCTATGCACCGTAATTTTCCATTATGTCCATGGAAAGTACTTCTCACCTTCCTGTGTTGAATAGATTGTTTGATATCGCTACTGAATGCAAGACACCTACCGTGTCAGATCGGGGTCTTCCCGAGTACCTACAAGTCTAATACTTGGCATCGCAATTCTCCATCATGTCCCACCCATATTTAGGGGTATATGTCATTGACGAAATTGTTGCTCTCAAACTTTGCAGCATGTCAAATGTCCAGTACAAGCCTGACCGGTCGAGTATAAACCTGGTTAAAAGAGCAACTTTCCATCAAGATTGCACTTTTAGGCCCAAAAATGTAAAATAAAACCAAAGTTGTCTATAAGATTGTATGCTTAAATCTGTGAAAAGCGTGTCGCCAAACCCTTTTAACATACAGAAGCTCTTAAGTCCTTTATGAAAGCAGATTTAAAAACTTCCTGGCAGAAGACGAGAACAATGGTGCATGAAGAGAAAGGAGTTTAAAATGAATGGTATAGTTATGTTTCTAAAACTGAAAAACATGACTGACCACATTCCTCTGCAACTCTACGACTCCTCCTATGAATAAATCTGCAAGTCACTTAAAAGTAATTATAAATGTATATAATGTATATATAAAAAAGAAAACATGCATATGCTCAAGTTCAAAAAGTACAAATACCAAAAGTTTCTTACAGAGGGTTCTGTGACTAATTCGGAGTTTGTGACTAAAGCACGGTGACATTGAATGGTTGGATGACTTGATCTGACCCTTAGATTATTATAGTTTGTTAAACTCTTATTGAATACAAAAATCTCGCTATGTGTTTATTAAGTGGTTTGCTTGCCTAAAGATGACCTCATCATAATGAGCATAAAAAGAGTTCACATTAAGAAGTTCATTATTTCTCCTAGCTTGCTCCTCCAAAGCACCCAAAAGTGGCTCAATAATATTTAGACCTGGAGACTGTGCAGGCCATGGGCCAACTAATAACATATGCACATAACCAAGTAAGCATGTAAGTAACGAAGTACATTAGTAGATAAATAGCCAAATATGTATACAAGTAACTACACCCATACTTATATAAATTGGGTGAAAGAAATTAATTTATATAAGTGAGTAATAATCCCACTGGACCTTGCAAATTTTTTTTTATTAATTTGTGTAAATGCTTGCCCTGCGTAACCCCACACAGTCATGTCCTGCTATTCATTCTTATGTGTAGTTGTACTCTACATCACATTTATTTTACTTCACATTTAGTTGAAATTCAACTTTAAAAAAGCCGGATAAACCTAATTTTAAAACTTTTATAAATATTCCGATCTCTAAAAGCTTTTCGCAACATTCAGCAGTAATCGAGTTATCCAAGCAGATGCCTAGCACTCAGAAAATAAAATAATTGAATAATGAAACAGGTGAAAGCTATAAGAAGGCAGGAGTTAGGTACATGGAGCTTGATCAAGTTTTAAACCGGTGCTACATTCTGTAGCATACAGATCATTACACTAAAGAATTTTTTAAAGCAAATAAAAGTGAAATCTTCAAAAAAAATTAAAGGTATGCATTTTAGCGTCTTTAATGTCTTTATTGCTCACCAACTTGGAGCAACAAATCATTTTCATGCCACATATTTATATTCAGATCAACATTAATACCAAACAGCAATTGCTAAGGTCTGTATCCTCACTATTGTATTAACAGATGCACAAACGTCAGTCACGTATCTCTATAGAAACGGTCTCTTAATTGTCTCCATATTGTCCTGTCTGTACTTGTCATCTGTTTGTCTGGTTACCCAGAACGCTTGAAGGGAAATACGGCCATTTCTCATTTTCCTTAATTGTGAATCTAAAGAAAATAATCCTCATTATTCTTCAGCTTCTGAGACGTTAACAAAGACTTTCAGTATTAAGAGGTTGGGAAGGTCACTGGATGTTTGTTCTTTGTGTTGCATACCTATGAGGCATTAAGAAGAAAAATGAGCTGGTGAGCAACATTGGGGTAGCTTAACACTCGTTAAGCTAAACTACCAAAAAGAGAAGACAGACATCAAAAAGAAGATATGGTTTAAGAACTATAATGTCCATTGATGTGTGGGGACTATTAATCTGAAAGTTGGGGGTTCAAATCCCAAAACCACTAGTTACCATTGTGGGCTCTTGAGCAAGGCCCTTAACGCTCAATGTTCCAAAAGTGTCGTATTATTGCTAACCACATAGACTGATCCAAAACCATTAAACTGGAAAACTTTGTCATTTGGGTAAAAGAGTGTGCCTGTGTGGGTGTGTGCCCAGCGTTGGATTGGTTTTGGGTGGATCTGCCCAGTGCTTGAAACGATCTCCCTGAATGGGCAATTCATCACTGATTGTGGAACTGATTTATAGACATGGAACTCTACAAAGCACGTCACAATGCGCATTGCTTACAATCCGCCAATATATTATATTATCACAACAGTGCTTGTGAATATTTATGCTGATGCTGGTGGTCTCAAAATGAGGTGTGTTCATGTAAATGGCGCATTGCTAACATGGCAATGGAAAGCAAAGGTGCGTCACTGACATCAAGAGTCAGACGTTCATTGCAATCTTCATATTTGCACAGATAATATATAATATATAGCCTACACTATAATGTGTATTCTTGATTCGCAGTAAAATAAAGAACCTCATGGACCAGCGCAAGGAGTCCAGGTAGCTGAGCCACTAACATATCATTCCGAACAGTCAGACCGCACATCTGGCTCCTTATTGCACATTTTATCCAGAGCACATCCATGAATAATTGAGAAAATTAGCACCTGTTTTGTGCTTTTCGCACGACTTGAACATTTTATGTTGTCGTGACACACCAACACTCCCTAAATCCAGCTGCGTGGTTGACAAGCCGTTTGAGACAACTAAATTTGGATTTCGGAGTCTTGTTTAACCCACATAACAAAAACTCCAGATATTATCTGCTTGATCTCCTGTCGGAAAACGTCTCTGTGTCAGGCTTAGGGATCCAATACGGCATCTTGTACAGGTTCACTGGTTTAGTCTGCTGTAGAATCTGTGGAGTTGCCTTATTTATGATCACTGATCACTGAGATTGAGATACTTTTCATCTAAACTTCTTTGTCATCGAAGACTATTGTTGTATAGAATGTGAATAAATGTAGAATGGAAAATGTGTGGATCTCTTTTCTGAGGAAACTATTTTTTCATTGTGGCTCTTTCTACCTGATTACTCAACAGATTACTACTTGCTTATTTAGCAGGACAGTCAATATTTTGTCATAACAACAAGTTCTCATATATAGTATTAATTGTGTATGTCTAGGTTAAGAATATACTAAGAAAAAGTGTGTCTGCTGTGAAGATGGTGGTATTATTTGGTAGACAAACAGTATGACTCAGTGAATCGTGTTGCTTTCTGTTTTGTAAAACTAAAGGGCAACATGTATAAACCAGACCTCAGTGAAGCCTGTAAAGGATTGTAACATGGAAATCATCAGCTGCATTACGAGATGCTCTCAATAATACAAAAATAGATCGGACCATCCTTAATATCACTATAAAGTGATCCTCATAAGAGTTGAGTGAAAAGTGGCATGAATCCAAAAGCAATGTCTGCAAATCTTTAAAACCGCCATTAAGTTAATGATCGTCTACGTGCTGCAGCAGTCTAAATGCACACTACTGTGGAAGACCAACATTTGAATCTCAAGCTGTACCTCCTGCCTGGATAAGAAATTTTATTTGGTTAGTGATGTCGTTTTAAGGTCTTCTGCAACTGCAGCCTCTGCTGACTACTTAAGGTGCCCACACTGAAGGAGTGAAGCCTTTGGGTACACTAGACAGCTTGACTAGTAACATAGTAGTAGCCCTTTACTAGTGTATATATGTGTGTGTGACATCCAATATATTACACTTAGATTCCCCATGCCCATCCAGAGGAGAACATCTCGGGTGCTGGACAGGACGCCTATCCATCACTGGACTCACACTCACTCACACATTATACGGGGCAATTTAGAGCATTCAATTTACCTATAATCTATGTTTTTGGACTGTGGGAGGAAACTGGAGAACCCAGAGGAACCCCCCGCAGACACGGGGAAAACATGGAAACTCCACCCTTATCGAGACTCAAACCGTGAATCCCCAGCACTAAGATGCGAACATGCTAACCACTAAAACCCCATGCCACCCACAAAGTGTGTTATTTGATATGAATTAAATAAAAGAAGAAACAACCTCATGGTCGAGCAGATAAACATTAACCATAAAGAAATATTTTGTTGGCCAGGTTCCCCCAATTTGTATTTTTTTAAACTCTGTGTTTTTTAAACTTTGTGTTTATAAAATATTGCTCATTTTATATTTCATATAATATGGCTCGTATAATCCCAGATGTAGATCCAGCGATACGGTAAAGATAAGTGAGGAAAAAACAGCTGCACTGTCCTAATCTACATCCAGACCAAGCCATTACATCATGCAGTGTCTAAAGGCCTGAATATATTGACAGGTCTGTGCTGTGATTTATTGCCCTGACCAACCTTAGCCACTAGATGTAAGTACAATGCCCTTTTATTTATTTATTTTTTTTTTTTTGGAGCCCACTTTTGCACCACTGAGAAACAGATACTGTTCGGTAATAATAAACTAAATACACAAACAATTGGACAAAATTTATTTGTACTAATTTGTACTGAATTACTTAAAGCTACTTCCTTATTTATTTGTGATAGGTCACAAATTCCTTCCACAAGCAGGTGAATGCACAATAATCACCGATATAATTGACTGTAAACCTGAGGTAATTATGACTCGTGTTTACACATTGGACGCGTTTCGGTTGAGTGGATCACAAGTGCTCAGCTTTGCATCTCAAGAGAAGTTTGTATCTTAATCACATTAGTAATCTGAAGCATTTCACGTCTCAGTGACAGTAAATCACCAACCAAAAGTGAAAGGAAACGCAATCACATAAAAAAAACAACAGAAAACACTGGAAGGTTGAATTCCGGTGCAAGTGGAAAATGACTTGAACCTGTAGACAAAAAGGAGGCAAAAATGTGCTAACTTTCCTTGCAGAACAAAATCCCTCAGTAAACACAGATTTGGAATCATGTTTAAAATCAGATGGATCTGCAGTAGTGATTTGCTGTAGTGTTATTTGCTATAAAAGAAGACAAAAACTATCCAGATCAAACTTGTGCATACACTAACAAACTATTAATACACGTCACCATTGAATACACGTGTGGTATTCAGTCTCGTTGCTACAGGTGTATAAAATCAAGCACATAGTCAATAGACATGTAGTTTGTGTGAACAAACATTTGCAAAACAATGCGCCGTTCAAAAGAACCCACTGAATACAAGGTGGTACTGTAATAGTATGTTACTGTTGCAACAAGTCAGTTTGTAAAATGTATTCCATCCTGGTTTTTCCATTAGCGCCTGTGAGCAGTATTATTAAATTGAAAAGGCATTTAGTAAACTGGAACTTATCCATGAAGTGGCAGACCACGTGACGTCACAGAGCAGGATCTAAGTGCTAAGGCAAACCTCCTCTGGCATTAACATCAGCGTATAATCTGCACCAGGAGCTTCACGGTGTGGACTTCAACGTTTGAGTGGCTATATGCAAGTCTTTTATTTTTAACACAATGTCAAAAACTGAGTGGGGCAAAGCATATTGCCACTAGCCTTTAAAGCAGTGTAAAGGATTTCTGTGGATTGATAAATCACAGATAAACAAGTGTTGGATTGACAGATATCACCATCAATGACAGTAAAATAAATTACACCTAATAAAAAAGTAGGTATACTTTTACATTCATATAAATGGACCAGTCGTGGGCTGATGGTTAAGAAACCAGTCTTGTCACATGAATGTTCCCAGTTCGATCCCCAGTTCCACTAAGTACTACGGCGGAAGTACCCTTGGCCAAGGCACCTAAAGGCAATCATATACGGAGCTGCCCACCAATACAGGGCATGTCACTTTACCAGTGTGTGTGTGTGTGTGTGTATCACTGTAAGGATATAAACGCTAAATGTGAAGGATAAATTTCTCTGTGTGTAAGCACAGTAAGTAAAAACAGATCAATAAACCCATTCTTATAAAAATACAGAATTTATATTGATTATATATAAACCCACCTGATAAAAAGGCCACTTTTTCCTTTAGAATGGGTAAAACATCTGTTGCCTTTATCTCCTCACCTCGCCAAAATCCTAGAAAAAAAATTAAATAAAATTGATTAATTAGCATACTGTACAGGCAACAAAGTATATATTAATACAATAAGGCATGAGAGAATGTGCATTAATTATTATCGGGGGGAAATATAAATAATAAATTTAAAAAAATTTAAAATTTAAAAAAAAATCACAAAGCAGAGGTTTTGTGTTTAATGGGAATCGGCATGCTGGTTATATTAGTCTGTATTTCCATTTAACATAACGTATAATAATGTGTTGTATATCATTCATTGACACAAATGAACACCTCTCTTTCCTAATTTATTTAAAATAATGCACACCAAAATAATTCAAGGCAGCACAAGTGCAGCATGGTGTCTTAGTCGTTAGCCTGTTTTTCTCTCAGTCCTGGGGATCATGGTTTGAATCCAGATCTTGGTGTTGTTTTCTTGAATGTTCTCCCATCCAAAAACATGGATTCAAGGTAAATTGGCTGCTCTTAAATGCCTCTATGTAGTGTGTGTGTGTCCAAATTGTTATAATTCATTGGGGGGCAGAGAAGGAGAAGTTGGAGGTTTGGGGTTTGTTTTGAAAGATTCTTTCTGTTACGCTGACATCTATCAGCGTTCATGTGGATTCAAAACTTTTTATAAAAAAGATCCCGTGTGTATGATATTATTTTTAAAAACGACGTGGGGGAGACATCCATGTAATAATCAACATGCAAAAACTAGTCAGTGGACACCGCTGGTGCTGAAATCTAAACTAGTCCTTCGTTTTTCAAACAAAGGAAACAACATCATATTATTGTGGAAATTAAAACAAGACATCTTTCAAACAGACCCTCAATGAGAGTATGCCAATGGTAAGTCCACAAATTTCATCCACATCAGCCCTCTTAAATGTCTTGTGCCCTGTGCGTCTGCTAGGTCATGTCCCTTGGTTGTAGCCTGCCAGGTAATGATTGGAAAATATTATACTTAATAGCCGACCCCTGCACTAGGGTTTGTGAGACTTTCGGCGCTACGTGGAACAGCACATATTTTTTATGTTGCCCTGCCCCTGTGATGCCTGCTACCAGGTAAAAAGATTAAAAGCAAGCAAAAAATGAATCTGCATAATGTATGGTGCTACCTGCATCTGGACACCCTGGCATTTTATCCTGTAGCATCTGAATCCCCTCTCTTTTATTGCATAATAAGACAACGGCACGTTTAGCACAGAACTCTGAAAGGTTCAAACAGGGGATCATGATCTCAGTAGTGACCCACGTGAACTGGCACATCTGCTGTAGCACTTGCATTCTGTGATTCAGTGACTGGCTCAGTTGGTTAGGGGTGAGCTGGAAACGTTAGTCATAAGTTCTAAGCAGACTGGATGTGTTCTCATTTTGCAGGCTGACTCACAAAGGCTCGCACATGGTTTAAGAATAGGTTTAGTTGGAGCAGTTAAGGTGCTGATTTAAACACGCTTCATCTCATTTAATGGTAGAAATTGTAGCTGCCTCAATATAAAAAATAACATTAGATGTCCAAACTCCTCCCTTTATTCCTGTAAATCTAATGGGGCATGAAATCTATTTGGAAAGATGACCAGCGCTATCTACAGCCTAAATGTGGGGGAGGGAGAGTCTCATCAGTTATTGAGACACTGACTCTGCAGTATCACAAGACACTTTATAAAGAAATACAACTAATCACTGGTCTCAAGAATTGAATTCTCTCTACACTGCAGACATACTGACCAACAGCATTTAAGACAATTAACAAAGCATGTCAGTAAAAATCTAAATGTGCAAAGACCTGAATCAGTAGCACAGGTTTTATTAAACAGACTGATACTCAGGTTATAGATACAAAAGAATTACGAATAATACACAACTAAAGAACTGTGTGACACTGTGCTACATGTTCCTGCATGCAGTGTTTATTAGCATTCTACAAATGTAGAAACTTTCAGTTATTCAACGTGGCAAAACAAAGCTACCTGTCAATACAGGTAGTCAATCAGAGCGATCACATGGTGATGTTTTATGACCGCAGCGACGGTGACTCAGATGGGCAGAGCCACATGAGCAATCTGTGTGCATTCTGTAGTCGACAAGGGTTTTAAACTGACAGGAATCAAAAGCGTGAACGTTCAGAAATAACAGATGGTTGAATAACTTCACGGAATGTTTTGATTAGTGTGTAACTGATTTTATTATTAATTCGTAACATGGTCATTATCTCAAACAAAAAGTCAAAACAATGGATCTGCAGAGGACACAAGCACAACGTACAGCAACAAACAGCTAAGTCCTAATCTCAACCAAAAATGAGACATATGCAAGAGAGACAGAGAAAATATGGTCTGTTCTACAGAAAGCCTGGAAACGACAACCCTAAAGATAATGAACCCATAGTAAAAGAAGGATATTAAGGTTTGCTCATTCTGTTAACTGCACTTTAACCAACTTTACTAATAACATTAAAAATGGCATGCTTGAAAACACTATTTAAATTAACACGTCAGCACTGGGGATTTAGGTCTGAACCCCGATTGCATGTTCTCCCCATGTCTTCATGAGTTTCCTGCCACACTCCAAATAAATGGATTCATGGAAACTGGCTGCTCTAAAACACACACACACACACACAC
>JAOUQT010032469.1:0-11387 GCA_025769995.1 Xyliphius kryptos
TACTGAGCCTCATTTGAACTTGTCTTGAGGAATTTCCACTGAAGTTGGATCAGCCTGTCATTTGATTTTGAGTAGGAATCCAAATCCAGACCTTCATGAGATCATCATTTACATTTTGATGTGCTTTTGCTCTCAACGCATTCCACTATCTACTAAATAAAGACTTCCAATTTAAATGTTTCATTCATTCAGATCCAGGATGTGGTATTTTAGTGTTAAATATTCACAGTACAGACCAAAAGTTTGGACACACCTTCTCATTCAATATATTTTCAGGACTATTTACATTGTAGATTCTCACTGAAGGCATCAAAACTATGAATGAACACATGAGGAGTTCTTCAAAATACCCCCCTTTGTTCTAATTACTGCTTGGCACTCTGTTGGCATTCTAATAAATGAGACTAATGAACCCTTAAAGGCACAAAACCATTTCAGGTGACGACCTCTTGAAGCTTATTGAGAGAACGCCAACAGTGTGCAAAGCAGTAATCAGAGCAAAGGGGGCTATTTTGAAGACTCCTCATGTGTTCATTCATAGTTTTGAAGCCTTAAGTGAGAATCTACAATGTAAACAGTCCTGAAATGCATTGAATGAGAAGGCGGGTCCAAACTTTTGGTCTGTAATGTATGTATATATAGCTTGATAACAATGTGAGAGTTGAAAGGCAGTTGTTTTGGAAGGACTGATGGCTTTGGAGTTCATATTTCAAAAGAATGTATTATTATAGGGTAAGGTTTCCGAAAAGAATACGTGGAATTTATTAGTAGGTTCTCCAAGCACGCGATAAGAAATGACCCCGATCCTCCCGCGATTGCCAATGAACAATCGAACATCGGAAAGTTAGAACCTGTTAGTTTTTCTATGGTAGCTAATCACGATACAAGGTATTAGCCTTGTAGCTACTCGAGACGACTCTGAAGTGACCCTGAAGGAGTCTTGCATTCGATGGCGATTTCAAACCATCGAACGTAAAAAGAGGAGGGGTTTTTCCAAGGACATGGTAGCTAATCACGATACCAAGTTTTAGCCTTGTAGCTACTCAGGAAGTGAGAGAATGAGTGAGTGAGTGAGGGCGGGCGGGCTTCGGCGTTTATAGCTATAGAGATAGGAGCTATGAGAGAGAGAGCGTCATGGTTCCGACTCCTGTACGTTGAGCTCAGGGTCGTTATTTAGGACGCGGCCTCACGGCTCTGTTGTGAGTGAATCTGCTGAATCGATTCAGCGCTGAAGTGAGAAATCAGGAGGTATTTTGTTATTAAACGTGAGGAGCGTCTGAGTCGTAATCGTGGAAAGTGTCTCGTAAAATGTGATGAATCGGAGGAAATGGAGCTGCGACTGATTAGAACTCTTATTACCGTATGGTGGAAGGAGGCTCCTCCTGCTCGCAGGGACATGCTAACATGATTTAGCTCCGTCATTACGCCTCGTCGTAGTAAAATTTTACCTTTAATTATTTAAAAGGTAGATTAACGCCGCTGATTTAAATTTTCATAAGTCCATCATTCATACGCTTCAGACCCTGCAGGTGATCGACTGCTGAACGCTGGTGGCTCGTCTTCTCATTCGGTCCCAATCGCCACAGATGGAACACATCAAACCCCTCGTTCTGATTTTTAACGTTTGTAGGCTCCCGGCGTTGTGAGAAACCACACTAGATCCATAGGCAACCCAATCAGCTTTAGGTTGAACTGGAATGGAGGGGCTCTATATGTGATATAGGCTTCATAGATTCTATAGGTACTGTATGTTCAACTTGTGCTAAAGGGTCTACAGGCTCTGTAGGTGCTGTATGCAGTGTAGGAGATGTAGGCTTTACAAATTCTATAGGACGTACAGCTTCTATAGGTGCCATATGCAGTGCAAGGGATTTAGGCTTTACAGATTCCATAAGTACTATATGTTCTACTTGTGCTATAAAGTCTACATGCAGTGCGGGAGATATAGGCTTTAAAGATTCTATTGGTGCTATACGGGTGATTTAAGGTCTAAAGGCTCTATTGGTGTTGTATGCAGTGCAGGAGATAAAGGCTGTACAGATTCTATACTGTAGGTACTATATGCTTTATTGGTGCTATAGGGTCTACAGGCTTTGTAGGTACTGTATGCAGTGCAGGACATATAGGCTTTAAAGATTCTATAGGTACTATATGCTATATGGGTGCTAAAGCATCTACTGGCTCTAAACGTGCTATAAGTAGCGTAAAAAATATAGGCTTTACAAATTCTATAGGGTGTACAGCTTCTATAGGTGCCAAATGTAGTGCAAGGGATTTAGGCTTTACAGATTCCATAGGTACTATATGTTCTACTTGTGCTATAGAGTCTACAGGCTCTATAGGTACTGCATGCAGTGCAGCTAATGTAGACTTTAAAGATTTTATAGGTGCTATATGCTATACAGGTGCTATAGGGTCTACAGGCTCTGTAGGTGTTGTATGCAGAGCAGGAAATACAGGCTTTAAATATTCTATAGGTGCTATATGGGTGCTATAGGGTCTACAGGCCCTAGAGGTGCTATATGCAGTGCAGGAGATGTAGGCTTATATAGATCATGTAGGTGTTATTTGCTCTATAGGGTCTGCAATCTATAGGGTCTATGGGTGCTAGGCGCAATATAAGTCAAATAGGCTTTCTATAGGTGCTATGCGGGTGCTATGTGGTCTTCAGACTTTATAGGTGCCCTGTGCCCTATGGGAGCTATAGGTTTTGAGGATTCCATAGGTGGGATTTGTTTTATAGGTGCTATAGTGTCTGCAGGATCTGTTGGAGTTATGGGATCTATAGGCTCAGGAGTTAGAAATCTGTAAAAAGTCATCAGACGTCATACAGTGTGTGTGTCTGTGGTTCAGAGTGTGTTTATATTTTGCTTTGTGCATGACTTCACTTATAAGTGTATTTCACCTAAAAACAACAACCCCTCTTCTCCTGTAACCCCCCTCCCCCCCCCCCCCCCATACACACACACTACTGTCCATTAAATGTGTTCTGCAGGGGGATTGAACAGCACTACAGGGAGTGATTACTGAGCAGACACTTCAACTCTAGTTTTTATAAAAACTCACTTCTTCACCCGTCAATCATCTCAGTTCTTTTAAGATCTCAGACTTTTATGGTAAGTCCTCGGCTCGCAGGACTCCACCTGGGTTTTCGGCTTTCAAACCTGACAAACATCAGTGTCCAGCAGTAATTCTGACACTAACCTGTCATCTACCCGTGAGGTGAGGGACCCGCCAGCAAGTTCTCCCACTGAGCTTCTAAGCCTCACTTATGCCGCTCATGGCTGAAGGGGGGTCTGGCTTTTTGTTTGCCCGGCCGCTAACAAGCCTCTCTAAAGTACCAGGAGCTGAATGGAGAGCGTGTGTATGTGCTCCAGGCACAATACAGCGGGGTTTGGCGTCCACGCGCAGCCTTCGCCTTCACAGCTCTGTGAGCCAGAGGTTTAAGCAGATGAAACGTGCTGGAGATGGTTCAGGGTGGAGGCCTCTTACCCAGAACTCAGAAATACCACAGCCAGATCTTTTTCAGACGGAAACGTCAGAGTGCCTTTAAAAATCCCCTCTTCTCTGTTCTGCAGCATCGTGTGTGAGACCGGTCCAGTGAGGAACCGTGGACCGTTTGAGGGAAAAGTGGAGGTGAAGGTCAAGGGAGGAAGAAGAAGCAAGTCTTCAGTCTTCTTTACCTACCGGGTGAGTCGCGAACATCACCGCCGTAGAGAAGGCAGAGTATTTAGTCTGGCTGAGCACTGCGACCGACTCCATTGGTGCTATGGGCTTTATAGATTCTATAGGTTCTATATGCCCTGTGTGCTGTACGGGTACTTCAGGCTCCATGGTTCCTAAAGTTTCTATATTCCTTATAGACTCTGTAAGTGCTATAGGCCCTACAGGCTTCATAGTTGCTATAGGGTTTACAGGTTCCATAGGGGCGTTAAATTATGTAGTTGCTATAAGGTTCTACAGGTTCTATATGTGCTTTGGGTTCTATGGTCACTATAGGCTTCACAGGTTCTATAGGAGGTTCAAGTTATATAGTTACAATATACTCTACAGGTTCTATGGGTGCTTTTGGTTTTATAGTTGCTAAACGCTCTACATGTTCTATATGTGCATTGGTTTCTATGGTTACTATAGGCTTTACAGGTTTTATATGTGCTTTAAGTTATATAATATCTATAGATTTGACAGGTTCACATTTACATTATATGTTTGCTATAGGTTGTACAGGTTATATAGATGCCTTAGGTCATATGGTTACTATGGGCTTTACAGGTTCTATAGGTGCTTTAAATTATGTAGTTGTTATAGGCTCTACGTGTACTATAGGCTTTACAGATTCCATGGTTACTATAAGCTTTACAGGTTCTATAGGTGCTTTAAATTATATAGTTTCTATAGGCTCCACATGTTCTATATGTGCTTTGGGTTCTATGGTTACTATAGGCTTTAAAGGTTCTATAGGAGGTTTATGTTATATAGTTACAATATACTCTACAGGTTCTATAGGTGCGTTCGGTTACATGGTTACTATAGGCTTTACAGGTTCTATAGGTGCTTTAAATTATATAGTTACTTTAGGCTCCACATATTCTATATGTGCTTTAAATTATGTAGTTTCTATAGGCTCTACATGTTCTATATGTGCTTTGGGTTCTATGGTTACTATAGGTTTTAAAGGTTCTATAGGTGCTTTAGGTTACATTGTTACTATAGGCATCACAGGTTCTATAAGAGGTTAAGGTTATATAGATACTATAGATGCTATACATGTTCGTTATGTGTTTTGGGTTCTATGGTTACTATAGGCTTTAAAGGTTCTATAGGTGCTTTAAATTATGTAGTTGCTATAGGCTCTATATGTTCTATATGTGCTTTGTGTTCTATGGTTACTGTATACTCTACTGGTTCTCTAGGTGCTTTTGGTTATATAGTTACTACAGACTTTACAGGTTCTATATGTGCTTACATTATATGTTTGCTATAGGCTGTACAGGTTCTATAGGTGTTCAGGTTGTATGGTTGCTATAGGTCTCTATAAGGTTGTAAATGGCCCGCAGTATGTCACTGCTGATTACACCAGACACAAATAACAGAAAATAACAATTCCACAAATAATGTCGACAGAATAATTATACTTCTTTGGTAGTAAAGTTGTAGCAGGAACGACCAATCAGAACGGAGTTCTCCTATACATCAGTGTGTAATGTAAACAGCTCATTAATAGGCCGCTCGTCCGATCTGTAATCTCCAGCATACACTGTGAAGCTCCCATGGGTACTCTGATGGAATAAATCTATTTCTAAGTATTCTATTACATCGTAGGTGCTTCTGGAATCAGATTAATAACCGCGCCGCGCCACAGCAGGGCTGCGGGAACAAAACCCACTTTGCAATCGCGGAATACTTTTGGACTTTAGCAGAGTCATTCATCACCGCGCCGTATCATTAGGGCTCTGTTGCCTTGAGCCTTCAAGCATCAAAGGACACCCCATTTCTTTCCATAATAAACAATGAAACTCGGGCGGCAGCTCTGCAGGAGGATGTTCACTGCCCCCACGGCGGGATACTTACCTGTCAGGTTAGCAGCGGGCACTGGGGCCCGGGCATTACAACGTTTTATTGCAGCACTATGATGGGGGTATCATTGCTGTATGCCTCCTACAGGGCTGTGGAATCAGTGTGTAGTTACTGTGTGTGTGTGTGTGTGTGCGCGTGCGTGTGTGCAGTTTCAGTAACATCTCAGGGAGGACACGAGATTAGAGCTCGAGGGGGTTATGATACACTCGTGAGTAGGTGGTAACAGAGTTAACGTCTCTCCCTGCCAGTTTTTTTGAGCTACAGCTCACTCAATTAACCCCTGAACGGAGTCCCACCCGCAGGGGGCAGCCACGCACGGCTACGTAGAAGGCGCATGCCAGACGAAATGAGTGAGTCCTACACAGGGGACGAAAGTCAAAACTGTTGCTTCAGATGTTTTTGTAAATGAAGGCTCTGTACCGCCCTCGCGTGTTTTATTCAAGCACATGCGCTGTATGTTGAGCCTATAGCGCATGTAACACCTATAGTAAACTTTAATACCTATAAGATATACAGAGTCTATAGAACGAATCGAACCTGTAATGCCTGTAGCATGCATAGTGCATCTATGGAACCTATAGAAACTGTAATACCCATAACACCCACAGAGTCTATAGAGCCTATAACACCTATAGAACATGTAACACATTTAGAAACTGTCATACCCACAACACATCCAGAGGCTGTAGAGCCTTAAACACCTATAGAATCTGCAACGCCTATATCACTTATAGGACCTGTAACACCTATATATTCGTCGGAGCCTATAGCACCTATAGAACCTGCAACACCCACACCATCTGTAACGTCTATAGAGCCTTTAGCCCCCATAGATACTGTAATGCCAATAGCACCCGTAGTCTATAGAGGCTACAGCACCTTAAGGAAACCGTAAGGTCTATATAACCTATATAGTCTATAGAGCCTATAGCGCCTACTGAGCATATAGCACCTATTGTACATGTAACACCTAAAGCCCCTATAGAGCACGTAGAGCCTATAGCACCTATAAAACCTGCAACACCCATACCATCTGTAACGTATATAGAGCCTACAGCACCTATAGAAACTGTAAGGTCTGTATAACCTATAGAGTCTAGAGCAACTATATAGCATGTAGAGCCTAAAGCGCCTACAGAGCATATAGCACCTATAGTACATGTAACACCTATAGCCCCTATAGAGCATGTAGAGCCTATAGCGCCTATAGAACCTCCAACACCTATACCATCTGTAACGTCAATAGAGCCTACAACACCTATAGAACCTGTAATGCCAATAGCACCCGTAGTCTATAGAGCCTACAGCACCTATAGAATCTATAAAACCTCCAACACCTATAAAATTTGTAAAGTCTATAGAGCCTACAGCACCTATAGAATCTATAGAACCTCCAACACCTATTACATTTGTAAAGTCTATAGAGCCTACAACACCTATAGAACCTGTAATGCCAATAGCACCCGTAGTCTATAAAGCCTACAGCACCTATAGAACCTATAGAAACTGTAAGGTCTATACTGTATAACCTATAGCATCCATAGAGCTTGAGTCAAAACCGTTGTTTCAGAGTGTTTTTAAGCTGAAGGTTCTGCACCGCGTTTGCGCGTCGTGCGTCAGTCAGATGCAGGTCAGACTCACTGAACACAGGTCTTAATGGTTTAAACTTTGGCGTGGTTGAGTGCACCAGGCGGGTGGTTGTGCGTATTTTTTATGTTGTAATAAAGACGGGCGCAGTGAGGGACACGAGAAAGATGGACGGCGACGCGACCTCGGCTAACCGATGGTTTAACTGCAGTGAGCAGAAAAGCGTGTGAAGTTTGCACAACACGCGGAACCTCGCGGTGACCGGACCACTCCACCTCATTAAGCCAGGAACAGGAAGCTGAGAACTGCCTCCCCGAACGCCGACAGTTTAATACCTCAGGAACATGACCTGGACTAACGAAGCGAGATATGAACCCTGAGTAATGTTCAGAACATCCAGGAGTGAAGGCTCCATGGGAAGAGGGACAGAACCAGCGGGAACTCACCTAGATTGAGCTGTCTCTCCAGGTTAGTCCGCCGAGTTCTGAGGGTATCGATCCGGAGGCTACGGAAAGGCCGGAGCCGCCGGAGCTAAATTTAAAGAGCTTTGCAAATCATTATGTCTGAGATTGAACCCTCTGACGAGCCGCTCCGCAGCTTTACACCGAGCCGCCGTGCGCCGGAGCGAGTCTCAGCGTTGTTTGTCTTTCTTATGAGTCCAATAAAGACTCAATGACCGGACTGCAGTCCAAAATACATTCCAACCAATCGGATTGTTTCTGCACTTAACAGACGCGTGGCACCGCGTTTGGGATGATTTCACCAGAACTCAGCGGCGTCCAGTTAGAGGACACAACGTCGAGCCAACGTCCAGGCTCTTTTTTTGGACTCAATTTATCTTCTGATTCAGGGGTCACCAAACTTTTGGACACGCCGGGCCACGGAGCTGAGAAATATAAGGAGCCACTACAGCACGCAGAACTAAATCCCACACAAAACGGTTATGACCGCAAGAGATCGTCTAAAAAGTACTGTCGCTTTAAGAACACGTTCATTTCTGTCTGTCGGTTGATCAAACTTTTTAAAATGATCCTCAAGTTACTGCTGTATTCCTGCAGGGAGCGCATTTTAGCCATGGTGCCTTAGTGATTAGCAGGTTCTCCTCTTAGCGCTGGGGATTCCTGGTTCGAATCCCAATCTGGGTGGAGTTTCCATGTCCTCCCCGTGTCCACATAGGTTTTCTCCGGGTTCTCCGGTTTCCTCCCACAGTACAAAAATGTGGATTCAAGGTAAATTGAATGCTCTAAATTGCCCTGTTTAGTGTGTGGGTGGGTGAGTGTGTACCCAGCGATGGATTGGCGCTCTGTCCTGGGTGTATCTGCCAAGCGCCCAAAATGTTCTCCCCTGGATGGGCATGGGGAACCGTGACCCTCGTAGACGAATAAGTGGAAGATAATGAATGGACTTGTAATTTATACACGCTCCCTTACTGACACCTACAGGTGCCACTGGTATTTGGTCTTTCCTCACACACACACACACTATACAGGGCAATTTAGAGCATTCAACTGACCTTGAATCCGTGTTTTTGGACTGTGGGAGGAAACCGGAGAACCTGGAGGAAACCCACATGGACACGGGGAGGACATGAAAACTCGACCCAGATTGGGGTTCAAACTGGGAATCCCCAGCGCTGAGAGGAGAACGTGCCAACCACTAAGTCACCGTGCCGTCCAGCGATGATGTTGCTGCTAATTGTAGGAGGTGCCGCTCCCGAATCTACACAGATCTGATTGGCTGAGGAGCATCTGGGCGTTAACTGCACAGTGACGGCCGTACCGTAAAGACGAGAACGTTTCCGCCGTTCGGGTCCGCAGGGAATGACGCCTGGGTCCGGACCCGGACCGCGGTCCGCTTATTTGTGACCTCTTATTTACACTGTTTTTGAATGACATCACATGTTTATGCATTACCCATAATTCACTGCTCCTTGCACCAGGACCCCAAACCCCTGGCAGTGCAGCCCAAAAACGGTTCCAAAGCCGGAGGGACGATCATCACCATCACCGGCTCGGACCTGAACACCGCCTCCAAAGAGGACGTCACAGTCACTGTGGGCGGAGTCTCGTGTCCAGTGTGAGTAGCATGCCGAGGTTTAAACGCTCCGTAGCTCCACCTTTATCTGAAACGGCTCGTTAGCATTCAGCTTCACCTTCCTGCTTCCTTAAACAGGGCGGAGTTTGGGACGAGCGTCACCTGTAAGGTGGGTCAGTATCCAAGTGAAAAGGTTCCCTCTGACCCCCTGCCCATCACCGTCCACTACGGGAGGCGCACCTCCATCCAGGTGCCCGACTCCTTCCAGTTCCTTAGCAACCCCCACCTTTCTGATCATCAACCGCGCAGCAGCTTCGAGTGGTGAGCGTCTTAATGTGGGTTGGGTTTGCATGTTCTCCCTATGTTGGTTGGGTTTGAATTTGCATGTTCTCTCTATGTTGGTTGGGTTTGAATTTGCATGTTCTCTCTATGTTGGGTGAGTTTACATTTTCATGTTCTCTCTGTGTTCTCTCTATGTTGGCTGTGTTTAAATTTGCATGTTCTCTTTGCGTTCTCTGTGTTGGTTGGGTTTGAATTTGCATGTTCTCTCTATGTTGGTTGGGTTTGAATTTGCATGTTCTCCCTATGTTTGCTGGGTTTGAATTTGCATGTTCTCTCTATGTTGGTTGCGTTTGAATTTGCATGTTCTCTCTCTGTGTTGGCTGTGTTTGAATTGGCATGTTTTCTATATGTTTGCTGAGTTTGAATTTGCATGTTCTCTCTATGTTGGTTGGGTTTACATTTGCATGTTCTCTCTATGTTGGTTGCGTTTGAATTTGCATGTTTTCTCTCTGTGTTTGCTGAGTTAGAATTTGCATGTTCTCTCTACGTTGGTTGGGTTTAAATTTGCATGTTCTCTCTATGTTGGGTGGGTTTACATTTGCATGTTCTCTCTATGTTGGCTGTGTTTAAATTTGCATGTTCTCTTTGCGTTCTCTGTGTTGGTTGGTTTTGAATTAGCATGTTCTCTCTGTGTTGGTTGGGTTTAAACTAGCATATTCTTATTTCTGGTTGGGTTTAGATTTGCATGTTCTCTTTGCATTCTCTGTTTTGTTTGGTTGGTTTTGGATTTGCATGTTCTTTCTATGTTGGCTGGGTTTAAATTTGCATCTTCTCTCTGTGTTCCCTCTATGTTGGCTGGGTTTAAATTTGCATGTTCTCTCTGTGTTGGATCGGTTCAAATCTACATGTTCTCATTATCTTGGGTTGGTTTTGAATTTGCATGCTCTCCCTTTGTTGGGTTTGAATTAGCATGTTCTTCCATGTGTTTCTTTGGTTTGGATTTGTGTACTCTCCCTATGTTCGATAGGTTATAATTTGTATGTTTTCCCAATTTTTGTTGGTTTTAAATTTGCATGTTCTCCCTAAATTGGTTAAGTTTGCTGCACCACAGCGACTCCCGGACCACATGTTCTTCATGGAATCAAATGAAACAACAATGATGCGTATGGCGTCTGTGCGTATGGCGTGAGCAGGACGTGTTGCGATTGGGATGCCGACCCCTTGCGTTTGTTTCTCACTCTTCCAGCGGCGGGAGAAACATTGTGGTGATGGGTTCAGGTTTCAATCTCATCCAGAAAGCTTCCATTAAAGTGCAGGCTTCGGCGGACGAGTGGTCCGGCTCTCAGGTGAAGTTAATGGAGGTGAGTGACCTCGGTCATGACGTCCTAAATAAATAAATCTAAATGTCTATATGAATGAATACAGTCGATTATTTATACGTATACGATGACGTCCTCTCTAAACTCTGAATCAGTAGGATGTTCGTAAGATGTTTTTTTGTTCACGTAATTCATATTTCCTCGCCGCAGTACGTACAGGAAGCTCACAGGAAGAACGACACCACGCTGCAGTTCCTCACTCCAACGGTCAGGCGGTCGTACGAGAGCCAGACGTTCAAGACCTTCGTCCAGCTGGACAACTTCATGGAGGAGCTCAAGCCTTTCGACTATCACCCCGACCCCACCTTCAACCAACTGCCCAACAAAGTCATCCCGGAGAAGAGCATGATCATCGTCACGGTAAGATGGACAGCGGCGGGTGCAGGACACGCCCCCTGCAGCTTCCACCAGAATCCCGGAGCTGAATCGGCAAAAAAAAAAAACACGACGATGACGAAATCCAAACCGGGTTGGTGACCTGCGGCAGCTGGAGCCGTCGTTGGATGATGGTGGAGGGGGTGGGGGGGT
>JAOUQT010032478.1:0-11387 GCA_025769995.1 Xyliphius kryptos
GGAGCATGTCCAGGTGTTGTAGGGAGGTCATACAGGCACGTGGAGGACACACACACTACTGAGCCTCATTTGAACTTTTCTTGAGGAATTTCCACTGAAGTTGGATCAGACTTTCAATTGCATTTTGATCAATTTGATGTTCTTTGGTTCTACCAAATAAAGATTTTCAACTGAAATATTTTCAGATCTAGGATGCCATTTTAGTGTTTCCTTTATTTATTTATTTATTTTTGAATAGTGTATATACAAACATTATTGTTATCTGTTCAATTATTGGTTTGTAATGATGACATCTCTTTAACATTGGGTTTCTAAATTGTGCGTTCACATTATGATGCCGTACTGTATGCATGCAGCTTTTCTTAATCTAGTTTCTTCAAATGTAAACAGAATTAACAAGAGAATGTTAAAGGTTTGGATAAAGCGTTAGAATTCACTGCTATCCAGCCATTTTACAGACTACTATCTCTTTGACAAAACTGCTTATTGTTATATTCTAAAACACTGACCTGAAACCCTTCCACCCCCACTATCAACCCCCTCCCCACAGGGGTGCTGTGTTTGTGTGGGTGTGGGTGAATATCATGTGAGTAAAAATGTTCACTATAGCCTGAAGATGCTAGTCTGTAGCCCCATGTGAGCGTTGTGAGAGGATGGAGCTCTAGCCCTCTCGGTGTGTGAGCATCTGTGTGTAAACAGTTTCATTCTTCATCCTGTTCAGCCTCTTTGTCTCAATTTTCTGAACATATCAAACCATGATTTGTTTCGCATTGGGTCCAACTTACACTGGTTTTTGATCGCTAATAAAACCTGTGTAATTGAAATCAATTGTCTTTTGACGACCTGTTACAGAAAGCCAGAAGAATTCAGCAAGCAAATCCTCAATGAACAAAGCAGAATACAGAACTCTCTGTTCTGAAAGTGGAAAACAGGAAGTTTGCATCATTCTAAATGTTTTACATGATTTTTTAATTGGGTACAATTGTCCAGCTTTCAAGTTCTTCAAAACTTCAAGTCAGTAGTTTAGGAAAAAAACAGCTTCACTGTAGTACCATCAAAACTTGTGCATTACTATCGATGTTTTTCTTTCTTTAAAACACTTGTCTATGGAAGAGGTGTGTTTTCAGAAGTTTCTTGAAGATGCTGAGTGACTCTGCCTTACAGTGTTTGGAAGGTCGTTCCACCATTTAGCAGTGGTGAAGGATATGAAGTGAGAATTGGCGCCACGGTGAGTTGGAATCACCAGGCGAAATTCCTCACAAGAGGGCAGTGGAAAAAAATCGGGGTGTATTTAGGAAAGATGGAATGAAGGTAAGAGGGGACAGATCCAGAGTCAGTACCTTGTACTGAATGCAGCTACAGGAAGCCAATGGGAGAGAGGAGGAATGGAGTGACATGAGTTCGCTTTGGCTGGTTGAACACGAGTCGGGCTGCGGAGTTGTGAATCAGCCGTGGAGACCTGATTGTGGAAGTTGGGAGACCGGCAAGCAGAGTGTTACAATATTCTTATCCAGGATTTGATGAGGGCCTGGACCAGCAGCTGAGTAGCCTGTTCTGTTTGGAATGGTCTGATCTTCCTGATGTTGTAATATGCTTATATTTGTAATCATCTTTAAATGATTGTATTTATTTTACAGTATATAATCAGGATTTACAGTCAGTATATAAATGCAGTACATCATGGGCAAAAACCATGTACTTGGCATAAAGGAAATAATTTAATATTAGCAATAAATAGAGCTTTTGGGCTTTATGATGAATAGTTCCAGCCCATATCTTTTGTAGTTTTGGTCAGATGTGCATCCTGTTTGCAGGGCATTTTGACTTTATAATGATACCACTCTTCTTTCCCCCAAAGTGAGCTCACGAGGCGAAAGAGTCTAGTCGGTAAAAACCAAACATTAACACATTTACACCTTTGGCAATTTAAAATCCCTTGGTTTTTGGCATGTTTTAAAACGGTGGAAATAGGAGTTGAATAAAAGTTAAATAAGTTGAATAACATTCCCAGAATCCATGTGTCACAAACTGTTTGGAGCCGCGGAGCCGGCGGGAGCTTTGGATGTATTGTTAGATTTATTGTCAACGTCATGTTTATTGGATATTTATGCAAATACGGAATCAAATCGCGTCCTGTGTTGGTTCAGTATGGGACGCGACGTTGCCAAATATGAAAGAATTCCGTGGGCGGCAGTGTGGCTTAGTGGTTGGCACATTTGCCTCTCAGCGCTAAGGGTTACCGGTTCATATCCCGATCTGGGTAGAGTTTCCATGTCCTCCCTGTGTCCGCGTGGGTTTTCTCCGGGTTCTCCGGTTTCCTACCACAGTCCAAAAACATGGATTCAAGGTAAATTGCCATGCTAAGTGTGTGGATATGTGAGTGAGAGTGTGTCCAGTGATACATTGGCGCCCTGTCCTGCCCAGCGCCTGAGATGTTCTCCCCTGGATGGGCATGGGGAACCCCACCGCGACCCTAGTGGAGAAATAAGTGGAAAATAATGGATGGGACGATTCTGTTATTTATGTGCCACCAGTTTAATTGACAAGTAACAAATCTACATGGCCAATTCCGTATTTAATAAATGTACAGTAAGTATTAAATTTAAAACTACATTTTTTCCTATCTGTTGCTTTCTAATAAAAATAATCCAATATTTCGTAATTTTTTCATTACGATCCACCGGAGACCGTAAACTGCTGGATTACTGCTGTAGATGATCTGTTGGATTCATAAATAAGGCTCTATGGTGCATTTCAGAATATCACAATGCTGAAGTCTTTTAAAGACAGGGTTAGCGCAGTGCATGGAAAACCGAGGGGCAACGTTTGAGTCTTGAGAATCTGGTAAAAGGCTTCAAATTTAGATTTCCCAAATATAAAAGGTTTATTCATTTACAACAATACAACATTGATAAAGAACAATGCATCTTTTTTGAACCAAGTACTTTATTAGTTCTAGAGCAAAGGTACCTATTAAAGTCTGACATTTCATCCCGAACGTAGCTGATCGATGGCCTGCAGCTTGCTGATCTCTTCTAAACAGTCTGTGCTTGCTTTAAAAACATATAGCTGACCTAATTCATATAAAGGAGAGCATTGATCGGCCTGTCACCTCATAGTATGTAGCCTATAGGTTAAGGTTAAGCGATGTTATTGAGTTTGTCCAGCTCATTGTAAATTGGCCCTTATGTCGAGTGAAGAGAACATTTTTGGTTTCATATAACACTGAAGAAGTGAACCGATCCCACTTGTGTCTGGAAGGGAAATTGTTTTCCTTTCTTTAATTCCTCTAATGCCTTGTTGCGCCGATACTATGGTTGTCAAAATATGGCTACGTTAATATGATTTTCCAGGTTTTTTCAATATCAAAAGTCATTTTTCAATGTTCTTTTGGACAGTTGGGAAAACATAAGGATTAAAAACAAAGTCTAAACCTTTCCCAAGCGGCGACTTGACGTAGTTTGAAATAAAAACTGAGGTTTGATTGTGGAAGATGTTTAAACCACTGACAAAATGGAATTGATGGATGATTGAGTTTTGCAAGCGCAACACTAACAGCACAGTCGCTTGATTCTTCTCCATGAAACTTTTTTTTTTTGGCTTTCTTGGAGTCTTACTTGGCCATTAATATCTTCCAAAAGATTATATAAATTAATCAAATAAGAAATGTGCAACATGAAACATGAAAAACCTGAAGATCTAAAATCACCCAAACAGTATGTAGACAAAAAACAGCCCTTTATTTACAGCAAGAGGACATACTTGTATTATTTTACAAGACTCTGGATAAATCTGATACCAATTTATCATCCATGATTTAAATAAATGGGTTGCTATAGCGATGGACTCGCATATTAGACTTGGCCAAGTGTTTTCCACCAGATGCCCGTCCTGACAGAAGGGACACAGACTATAGGAATAATTTTCTAGCAGCCAATTCACCTTAAATCCATGTTTTTGGACTGTGGGGAAAAAACCCACATGGACATGGAGAGAACATGGAAACTCCAACCACATCATGAATCCAGCTGGGTATCTCCAGTGCTGAGAGGTGAACATGCACTAAGCCACAAATTAATGTGATTAAAATGTAATAAAGGAGCCCCTTAACCCCTTAAATCATCTGAGAAACAGTTTTTAAAGGATTACTTTTTAATTAAACGTCCTTATACAGAAGAAAAGAAGCCAATGATGATCACAAACGTTACTGACATTTTTTTTAAACATTTCTTCTTTGTTTAAAATCTTTTTTTTGGTCATACAAACATCCAACATAGCTGTACAGATGTAACTACAACTTTTGAAATGCCTTCCTGCGGGAAAGAAGCAAGGGGCCTTTGTTACACATTGCTGGCACTCAACACCACAAACAGCTGCCAAACATGGATCAAGTTTAGTGTTTTACAATTTCAGAGTCAGACCTGTGGTGGTTTTCACCTTTCTGGTTTTTCACATGCTCACATGTAGTTATTTTTTAGCATCTAGCTAAGAAACAACTCAAAAGAGATGAATCGGTATATTTTAGCTGCAAGGTGCAAGCTCATCTCCTCACACACTGCTTTACCTTCTCTCTCACACAGAACAAAGAGTTTGGCTGTTTTCAAAGTCTGCCAAAAAGAAATTTAAGTTGTGGTTCTTCAGTGTGAGAACGGGGGAATTGGGTGAACCGGTGATGGTGAACGTTTGGTAAAATAGCAGCATGTTTACCATGAATTATTTTTGGAATATGGGGATAAAATGAGTGGTTGATATTTTGCGTGCAACAAAAACCGTGGAAATCGTCATGGTAACTGCCAAATAAAGACATTATGGTGTTATGACTTCAATTTCGGCAATGTTTTTACACAAATCATTATTTTATGGGATGTAGGATCCTGGTTTTTAAAATTTATTATAGCTCTGACATGCCACATGCTGCCATGGCACACAAACCTGTTCGGACCGATATGCGTAGGAGAGAAAATTTAAGGTTGCGTTAACCCAATGTCATGTCATAAATATAATTTTGGCAGTTTTATTTGGTTACTAAATGTTTCAGTATTTTTTAGTGTATGAGAACTGCGTGGCTCATTGTGAAAAAAAACATTTTTTTTTAACTACTTGAAAAGGAAACACAATTAAAGGAAACTACAATTGTGCCATCACCCTTTTAGCCTCACTTCCAGTCCCATGCTGTATTAAATTCTCCATCTGGAATGCTTCACCCCCTACACCCCTTGTTTTTCATTTGTCACTCATTACTATTATTGTCAGTCACTAACTACAGGAGCCAGAAATATATAAGAATCATGGGAAGAAAATATTGCATCTGCGCTTTCTGATTACTTCCTCACATCTCCAGTCACCTCGGTTTTCCAGTTTAAGCTCGTTTGGTGGATTCAGTCGATTTCTGCTGCGCCCTCTTGAGATTAAGTATTAAGACATTAAGAAATACTTAAATAGCGTTTAAAGCCGATTGAGACACACGTCTTTTTGTTCTCTTTGAGACAAATTTTTCTGTATTTGCTTTAAGTGAGAACAGGTTTTATTAAACATTAATCATGATGTGCTGCTTCAGTGACCTACATTTCTTTTTAAAAGCCAGCAAATTTATAAACATTGCTTTAGGTTGTACTTTTTTTTTGTTATTTGATGGGGACAGTGGTGGATAAAAACGAAAGGAGTGGATTTTTGAAAATGCCAACTGAAAAAACCCTGGAATTTGTTTTCAAAGAAAGAGACATTGTGAGGACCGAGCCTCAGTGGGGGACCCCAGTGGGATTCAAGAATAAGAACCATTTTCCTTTGGCAATGCGGTATTTGGGATTTTGCTGAAAAAAGAGGGTTGTCTTAAGTTGTTAACAAGCTGGGCAGCGAAAGATATTGTTCAGTCATGAAGATTTAATAACATTTAAATTACGGTACTTAAAATAGCGGGCGGCACGGTGGCTTAGTGGTTAACACATTCGCCCTTCAGCGCTGGGAATTCCCGGTTCAAATCCCTATCTGGGTGGAGTTTGCATGTTCTCCCCATGTCTGCGTGGGTTTTCTCCGGGTTCTCCGGTTTCCTCCCACAGTCCAAAAACATGAAGGTACATTGAATGCTCTAAATTGCCCTGTGTGTGTGCCCCCAGCGATGGATTGGTGCGCTGTCCTGAATGTATCTGCAGTACCCACAGACAGTACACAGGTTTTGGAAATCGGTTGTACATACGGTATATAATCCCCAGTTAGGTAACCTTTGGGCATCAGATGCATTTCAAGTGTTTTATTTCAAAAAAATTATTCATATTATGGACTAAAGAAAGTTTATATTAGCTTGTATTTAAGTGCAAACATTTGCATAGCATACAGGAAAATCGTAGGTATTTACAACACGCCCTTGAGGAGGGAACGGCACACAGTTTTTGACTACTTTGAGCTTCTAAATCTTAGGTAAACTCCTTTACTGCCGCTCTCGTGCAGCACTGAATCAATCATCGCTGGTTGCTGGGTTTTATTTACCCAGAAACAGAAGGTTAATGTAACACGCGAGTCAATTAGATCACAATGTTTGATTTAAACCGAGATCCAGCGTAGTGACTGCAGTAAAAACATTAACATCCTTTATTTATTCATCAGAGAGCAGAGGAACACCCAGTGCACAGTGTAGTAAAAACCCAGTTTGGGTCATTAAAGCATCCTTAATGCCAAACGAGTCAGACCATGGCTGTGTCCAAAATCACCTACTAAACGGTCAGTACTGACTTTACTCCAGTAAAGATTACAAACACTGATGTAAGAGTCTATCCCTCACTGGCTTCTTAATCAACTTCTTAAAGACGGCTCGTTGCTCTTTCTTTAGCATGTACTTTCCTGTTGGTTGTCTCTTTAAAAAAAAAGTTTAGACTCCTTTTTACTGTTTTATTTCAAACAATATCCAGTGACTTTTTCACGCACTGCATCAGCACTAGGATACTATATTCTTCCTTTTAACCCTTTGAGCCGTTTGTTTTACAGACTGCTATAACGTGACCTCCCACCCCTTCGATTCCTATGACTGCTATTTTTTAATTGCTTTGTGAACCGAGAATATAAAAGGCTGACTCATTGTTGGGCAATGTTTTTTTTTTTTTTTTACTTTTTTTTCCTATTCTGAGAAGTGGACGTGTGAGCTGCCCTTGTTTCCCACCACCGTCCCGAATTCCTCCCTCCCTCCCTTGTAAGAGCAGAGCAGCTTTACACATTTTCATTTATTTACTTCCTCATCATCTCAGTTAACTTTAATGGGAATCCGGCTGCTGTAGTCAACGTGTTTTCTTAATAACGGTGGGTTTAAAATTAAATTACGGTAAGAATGAGTACATATTATGTTTATATGTTATTTGTATTTTAATTTGCTTGTCTTCTGATCTTCAAACTGCATTTTTTGTTATCTATGTCTGATGTGTTTCTACTATTTTATTGTTATATTGTTTAATTTGGTGTAAAGCATCTTTGAGGTCCTGAAAAGTGCTATATAAATAAAATGTATTATTTTCTTTATTATTATTATTATTATTATTATAAGAATATTTTTTGTAGTTTGTAATTCATTTCTAAACGTCTGACTCATTTGACACCTATCTGCTGCTCGGTAATGAAAAGTGACAGGTGCCATTAAAAAAAAAAAAAAACTGTACAATTCAGACACTTCTGTCGCAGGCGTCAGGTCTTCCACACGGTGACCAGACTGGATTTAAAAGGCTTCTCAGTTTTTTACTCTCTTGGTAGCTATTTTTTTTTAATATTTTGGGGATATTATATATTTTTTAACAAATAATGCTATTCAGAATTGGCCATGTGTGGCACGATGCTACTTTCCAATGAACCAGCCTAATTTAAGGACATGATTTATGGCCTTTGATCGCAGGCTGCAAGGCTTTTTATGACGAGTTGGCTCCTTATCAGAATTATTACACTTAAATAATGAACTCTTTCACTTTTATTATCAACCTATTATCAACCTCAGATGGTCCTGGTACACTTGGGCTGACCAAACACGAGTAAAGAGGCAAGAATGACCAGAACATTTTGTTCAAAAGTTAATTATTGCTCATCATGTACCTTTATAGTATTCACTATGTGCAATAAGATGCCCCATAAAACCACAGTAAACATGTGACTGTCGAAATAAAAACTTCCGATCTGCCATAAAATGTGTTTGGTCTGTTGGGCGGGACCACCCACCTCCACCTGCAGAGAACCCACACCTGTACATCTCCGTATTCTGACTTTACATGACTTTTAATCTCATAGTTCTGACTTTAATCCCAGAATTCCGACTTTTTATCTAAAAAATTCTAACTTTTTAAATAAAACATACCTTTGCCTTACTTTTCTATTTACCGGCAAACATGGTAAAATAACAACATTCATTTGGTCCGATTGCAACACATGCAAACAACTGTAATTTGTTAAGTCATAAATGAGGAGATGCCCAAAAATGGAACCCTGAAGCATCCACAGATCCATAAATTCTGGCAAAATGGTGCATGGCAGTAAGCAGAATGGAACCCAACCCTGTAAGTTGACGTTGGTCTCATACCCGTCTGCTTGCAGGCTGAAGGAGGTCCGGCACAAGCGGACATCGAGTATGAGGTGTTCCTGGAAAACATTGATACTGGGGCTTTGTCTTTGTGTTGGAATCCAGTTTATCACCATACCATCTGTTCTACAACTGTTTACTGGACGCCATCGGATCTTCAGGGAATGTTCAGAGGAAGGTAACATTACGGATATCTTCATAGAAATACTAATCATGATACGGCAGTCAGGAGATCATAGGTTTGATTTGTATTTGGGGCAAACAAAGGTGGTGTCTTGATGTCCATCCTCAATCCAAAAGTATGCAGAAGGGTATGATAGAGATACAAAACTCGTATCCCGTTATACTGTTTCGTTCTGAACTTTGGACAGTTTGGATAGTTGTGTGTTTCCCACTTTGTGGTAATAGATTGGGCAATACCATTTCCTGTGGTGGCATGATTTGTGTCCCAGTGTACAAACCAAGGTCTATAAATAACTTGACTGACCTGCACAATGCCCTCATCCAAGTTTGGGATGAATTAGAACTGAGATTTTGAGTCAGGTTCTCCCAACATCAGAGTTTAAACTGAAAAATAATCCTCTGGATGAACAGATGAAAATTTTCACAGACACAATTAAAAAAGCTCTCCTAGAAAAGTGGACGCTGTTGTGGCTGCAAATGGGGACCAAATTGAAATAAATGGAATCCTATAAGAGCTCTATTAGTGTAATGTGAGGATGTCACAAACGTTTATCTTACATCGGGGCCAAAAAGTATTTAGTCAGCCACTGCTTGTTTTCCTGCTTAGAAATATGAGCGAGAAAACGAGAAATCACATTGCAGAATTAAAAAAAAAAAGTTTGTAAATGTTGGTGGACAATAAGTATTTTTGTCGATAACAAAAGGTTGTAACCTAACCTTTGTTTGTAATGACTGAGGTCAAGCGTTTCCTGTGAGTCTCTAGCAGGAGTGCACACCCTGTAGCTGCAGTTTTGCTCCGTTCCTCCAGCAGATCTCCTCTAGAGCAGTGATGTTTTGGGGCTGTCGCTGGGCAACACGCACATTCAACTCCCTCCACAAATTTTCTTTAGGGTTGAGGTCTGAAGATGGGATAGGTCACTCCAGGAGCTTGAAATGCTTTTTACAGAGCCATTCCTTCGCTGCCCGAGTGGTGTGTTTGGGATCATGTTTCTGCTGGAAGAGTCAGTCATGTTCCATCTTCAATGCTCTCATCGATGGAAGGAGGTTTTGGCTTAAAATCTCACAATACACGCTCTGTTCATTCTTCTTCATTCTTAACACAAATCAGTTGTCCGGTTCCCGTTGCAGAAAAACAGCCCCAAAGCATGATATTTTCACCCCCATGCTTCATATTAGGTATGCTGTTCTTGGAACGCAACTCAGCATTTTTCTTCCACCAAACACGACCAGTTGAGTTTTTACTCAAGGTTGGATTTTGGTTTCAACTGAGCACATGATGTTCTTCTGGATCAACCATATGTTCTCTGCAAACTCTGCCTGTGGACATGTCCTGGTTTAAGCAGGGGGACACGCCTGGCACTACAGAATGAGAGTCCCTCTGGGCGTAGTGTGGTACTGATGGTAGCCTTTGTTACTTTGGTCCCAGCTCTCTGCAGGTTGTTCATCAGGTCCCTCCATGGACTTCTGGGATTTTTGCTCACCGTTCTCATGATCATTTTAACCCAACGGGATGAGATCTTGCGTGGGGAGATCATCAATGGTCTTGTACGTCTTCCATTTTCTAACAGTTGCTCCCACAGTTGATTTCTTCACACCAACCTGCTGCCAAGTGTAGATTCACTCTACCCAGCATGCTGCAGCTCTACAGTGTTCTTCCTGGTGTCCTTCCACAGCTCTTTGGTCTTGGCTATGGTTGAGTTTGGAGGCTGACGGTTTGAGGCTGTGGACAGGTGTCCTTCATACAGATAACGAGGACAAACAGGTGCCATTAATACAGGTTACACATGGAGGACAGAAGAGCTTCTTAAAGAAGAACTTCCAGGTCTGTGTGAGCCAAGTGAGCAAATTCTTATTTTCCACCATAATTACAGAATCAGTTCTTTAAAATAAATCTACAATTTTTATTTTGTCTCTCAGAGTTAAAGTGTACCTATGAAAAAGATTACAGACCGCTCTCATCCTTCTAAGTGGGAGAACTTGCACAATCAGTGACTGACCAAACACTTCTTGGCCCCACTGTGAACATAAAGTGAATCCATTGGAAAATTTTGACAAATGAATTATTAAACTTTTAGACCAAAGTCCCATCTGTAATCACTGTACGCCGCGTGATCAGTGATTTTAAGACGTCGCTCTGTTGCTCGGTTTAAAGAACCTTGTCTCTTTCTAACAGATCCTGGTTGGAAAGTCTCCCCTAATGACTCAAAGAAGAACAGTACCTTCATTCAGAAGCACATCCTTCTTTTATCTCAGACTCGCAGCGGTTCATCGTTTGCCGGCGAGCTGTTCAACCAAAACCCTGGGATCTTCTACCTGTTTGAGCCACTCTACCACGTGCAGCAGACCTTCACCAACGCCAGCAAAACCTTCGATACCTTACTGGAGCGTGCGCTCTATGGAGCCAACAGGGACCTTCTGTACCAGCTGTACAAGTGCAACCTTCAGGCTCTGGAGAACTACATCCGGCCTCCGCCGCAGGATCACCTGACGTCGTCCCTCTTCAGACGGATCTCCAGCCACGCGCTGTGCTCGCCCCCAGTCTGTCAAAACGGTGAGGAAGAAAGAAAGGCTGGGAAGCCAGGTGAGACTTGGTGTTACAAGAAATGCAAAACCCTGAACCTCACCCTTGCTTCCGAGGTCTGTCGGACCCGCCCACACG
>JAOUQT010032488.1:0-11386 GCA_025769995.1 Xyliphius kryptos
GGAAACCGGAGAACCCAGAGGAAACCTACGCAGACACGGGGAGAACATGCAAACTCCACCCAGATAGGGATTCGAACTGGGAATCCCCAGCATTGAGAGGCAAATGTGCTAACCACTAAGCCACCGTGCGACCCTTATGGAAAACCAGTTTATTAATAAATTTGTTTTTAAAAAAAGCACTGAATCCAACCTTGTGTTTTTATTATAGTGTGTTTGTAACCATTTTATTAAAGCAGTAAGACACAAGAGGACATGCATTATTATTGTGAATAAACCACCGAAATGAGCTGTTATTAGACAGGACATGCAAGCAGACTACAGTTACACCCCTTTCCCGTGGTTTATTCACAATAATGCACAACCTTGAGTTGTGGTTTGATTCATAAATGCATTAACTCAGACCCTCGCTGTCCAGTTTGACTGTCAGACTTCACTGCTTTTCTGAATGAATAATTAAAAACTCCCAGACAAAAAAAGACTCTTCCCAGAAGAATGAAAGCCAAAAGAGTCAAAAAAAGGAACTAACTGAATGTGATGTCATAAAAGATCCTGTAAGTAAAATGTAATGATGCCCCTTGGGCAAGATACTTTTGTCCATATACTGTAGCATAAATCCTAAACGTTTTTAAAATCACAAGACAAATTGTAAGTTCATATATTCTGATTTTATTGTATTTAGAAGAATAATGGTCATGAAAAATGGCACATAAAAAACAACCAGAAGTGCTAGTAGTGAAAATTTTAAAACATATTTTTTCTCAAACAAAAATCTGTGATAGTTCCTGCACAGATGGTATATAAATATATTCTTATCATTATACATCACATTTCAATATTAAATCAAGGTTTAAAAGGTCTGAATATGTGTTTCCAGATACGAGATGCGTATTCAGGTTAGAAGACATGAAGATTTCTACACCTGAAAGTTTACATCATATAAACACAGACAAAGAGTAACATTGTTTTCTATTCTGACATGTCAAGCTATATGTACCCTGGAGGGGAATCAAATCCAAAATCCATTGACTCCATTGTTACCTGATCATGATTTACAGTAAAACAGATACAAATGCATTGTATGAGATTTGCTTTTCTTAATAAATGCAATTCCATTCGTGTCTTTAATCATCTCATCTTTCACAACGTCTCAGCTGACATTTCACTTCTGCAAGCCATCCACTTTCAAGCTACCTCTGCATCAAATTGCACTTTCTGAGACTTACTCAAACACCAAAAATATTCACATACAACTCTTTAACATGTCAGTAGTACAGTTTTCTCTACATTCTGGATTCAAGATTATTTTTCTATCTCTATTCCACAATGTATTATGACTTAACAGAACGGGGTGCGTTGACAACCACAACCTGAACTAAAGTTTTCTATCTAACGCTGATGTCATTCGTACAAAAACAGCATATAATACAATATCACTGGCAGCAATGCCTGGTTCTTGGTTTATCTTGCCAACGAAACACATGCAATATTAATGAAATAGTTATATAGATAACTAACACAGCTGACCAGCAACTGTCCACAAATAATCAATATTATCTCAAGTTTCCACTGTGTAAAAATATGACGTTACAAATACACTGATGTGTCCATTTTAAAGGAGTTGCTTTCATATCTAATGAACAAATGATCAAATAAAGCTGCTACGAGAAATCAGCTACCACTATCAGGTCATTAAACACATCCAGTATGTCGTACCTTTTAAGGTGGGAAGTAACACTGAGCACTGACTGCAGTATTTCATAAAGTACTAGTGCACAAGAAAGTAAGCCCACTGTGGTATTCAAATCCTCAGCACTGCTTTAAAAAAAAAAAGGCTTCATATTACTTTAAACATTCGGGATGAATCTTTCCCAAAGCCTGAATGAATGACGTGTTCACGTGACTCTCACGTTCTACTTCCTCAAGAATAAAATGCCGCATCTGTCAGACACATCCTTCCTTCCTCCTTTCATCGGTGCTCAGTGTCATTTTCCGTTTCCTTTAAACAGAAACATTTCCAACACGGCACTGCTGGATGCGTGTGTGTATGTGTGCTGTACAAGAAAAAGCTGCAGGAACAAAGGATCAGAGGAAGTACATGGCCAGCATGCACCCCCTCACGTCTCTAGGCTCATTTAAGCACTGTGTTGCCATTAAGTTCCTCTGTTGAGGAAGTAAGGTTGAGGTTCTGAATCTGCCGGTAAACAAAGTAGAAGGGCTGCACCTGAGAGCGACTATGCAACTCTGCTTTGATCTTCTGTGGGTGTGTGTCCGGTGCCAGCTGTTGAGTGCTCTCCTCGGTCAGCAGGAAAAGAGCATGGTTATCCGGATCGGCCACTTTGAACTTTTCTGCACACAATTGGCACACTTCTTCTGTGGTGGCATACGGCCGAACTTGAAGCGTTTTAGCTGTACACCCACTGTGTGGTTCCTGAAGCGCCACTCTTAGGTAGTTCTATAGATATGAAGAAAAAAAAAACACAATGTATGTATACACACACACACACACACACAACACAATGTAACTAAGTTAACCACACTTCTGTAAAATCAACCTGTCCAGTTAGGAAGCAACAATGTGAATCACTATAAAGGAGTGCTTCTGCAGGTGGTAACCACACCCCTTTTGTCTGTTCGCATTCTTTCTGGCTGATGTTTTGCTCCCTTTTGCATTTGGTCAGTTTTCTCGCCATAGAGGTAGCATGAGGCGGTGTCTACAACCCACACAAGTTGCTCAGGTAGTGCAGCTTATTCAGGATGTCACATCAATGCCAGCTGTGGCAAAAGGTTTGCTGTGTCTGTGAGCACAGTGTCCAGAGCATGGAGCAGGTCCCAGGAGACAGGACAGTACACCAGGACACATGGAGGGGGCTATTGGGAGAGGAGATCCGCTACCTCATCAGGAGCATGTCCAGGCATTGTAGGGAGATTATACAGGCACGTGGAGGCCAAACAGACTACTGAGCCTCATTCAAACTTATCTTGAGGAATTTCCACTGAAGTTGGTTTTTCACTTTGATTTTGAGTATCCATCGGATAATCATTCTCATGTTCTCTTTATTCTTTTAAGCAGTGTATATATATTGATGGTCACTTATTTTGATAGTACAAGCATGGACCCCAAACTTTAGCAAAGCAGGGCCTTTCTTTTAGGTTTTGTTTCAGTTTCCCTTTATGTTTTGTGCTAACATGGTTGATTGGAACCCAGGGCTTGACTGGGCTGTCATGCATTTTTGAATATCAAGAGGACCCTAGTACCAGCCCCAAACTTCACTGCCTTGCCATAATAAGATGAAGAGAAGTTTTGCACTATACTGCAACCATAGCCACTGATGCTTTTTGTTAAGTTGCCAATGAAATTTTGCATGTTTTCACATTAATTTAGCAGTAGCCATGGTGACAAGGTTTTGTTACCATGGCAATAGGGACTGAGCAGAATTGAGTGTTGCTGACATGTCAGGTTTGGAGAAAGAAGAGGAAGAGTGGGAGCTCTGCACACTCTTGATGTTATTCCAGGGCATTGTGCAGTTTGCAGTTCTGCCATCATTGGTCCTTCGGATAGAAGAACACTAACTAAAAAGCCCTCTCAGCTTTCATATGCTCAGAGCAAGTGCATAAGTGCTGAATGCCACCCTGGCAATGTCTGTTTTATATCTTCGCTTTCGTTCCTGATTATACAATGGTGTATAAAGGTACAAAGGAATGCAGGCTGTATTTCAGACTTAGCTTTGCTATTTATGAAACAGACTACTGATTCAGTCCTTCTTTCCGCTTCTGTCTGTCACTTTACTCAAGGTGTGAGCCAAAATACACATCTAAGAAAATATTCAAAAGAAATACACTCACATGTAGCTAATTACTTTTTTTTCTTCCATATCCAGATTGAGTTACAGCACTTACTCAGTCACAGTCCTCCCCTTAGTTCTGGTCTGTCGTTGGTTTGATGTAATTAATTTCTTACAAGAAAAAAGAGAGCATGATTAAAAATCTGTATGAGATGATTGATAAAAAGTAGGAAAGCATACATTATAGGTTGTTGTCAGTGGCACTAAAGTTGGTTTAATGATCCGGATGGAATTTTTGTTGTATGCAGGGAGATGGGTGAAAAAAGTTTTGTCTATAAAGCATTATTGGCATTGAGGGATTTGCAAACAACACATACATTTAGTGTCTACAACTCATGAAATGAAAGTCTTTAAGTCAGCTAAAGCCAGGATATTTTTAAGGAGCAAAAGTCAAGCACTATTGCACGACAAGATCCATTTTACCAGGTGCAATCAAAACGTCTTTGCAAGTAAGCATGATCCCATCTGGTTGCAAGGTTAAAATAAATGAGTACAAAATGGTTCAGTATGGTTGGGCTATTGTGAGCAATTTTGCAGCGCATCTGGTCTGTTTCAAAGAATAAAGTTGTGTAAGATTTATGTCCCAGGCCTGACATTAGCAGGCCTTTGGAGGAGTTGCTATGGAGCTTTCAATTAGCGGTTAAACATCATGCGTACAGACATGGTAAGCTACTGGATGGACAGTACTTTGCAAATAATTAAAGCTTATGTCAAATAATTATTCTGAGCTTTAAAAATAAAGACTTGAAACAGACTTTTGAAGTTTATGATTATCTACAATCAGATTGCGTTTTTACTTTGTTATTAAAAAAGCAGGTGTGATACATTTTGACATGGAACCATTTTTACATTATCAACCATTGTTTATCTTCCAGAACTGCATTTATAATAAAACTTTTCTTAAGCTGCATTTTATGCAAACACATAATTTATGTCTAGTGAGAATACACAAAATATAAAATTGCAGGTTGTATATGGGGCTTATTGCAGCAATGCGGTGACCTACACAGTATGTTTATATCAATAGTGAAAGCAAAGCACCAATAGACCATGTAATATTTTAGGCTTATTAGGCAGCTAAATGAATCTACAGTAGTGTATAACCTTTTATGTGAAATATTGGTAACTCATACTGCATTTTACCCTGCAATACCCCGATTTATATGACAATATTGCCAACATTGTAGGGTGTGGTATCTCAGTGGTTAGGGAGTTGGGCTAGCAAACTAAGGCTTGTGGATTCAAATCCCAGGTCCACTGAAGTTACCAATGTGGGTCCTTGAGCAAGACCCTTAACCCTCATTGCTCCAGAGGTGCAGTATCAACCCTGTGCTCTGACCCAAACCAAGTTGGGTTCTTTGTAAGTCGCTTTGGATAAAAGCGTCTGCTAAAAGACCAAATGTAAATGTAATGTAACATTGACCAAAATCAATAAAACTCTTATGGAAATAAGAAGCCCAGTGAACAAAGCACTGAAATCCACATATTTTTTTTTGGTATTGGTTGAAAAATAGCTGTCTGTATGTTGGTTTCTACCAATCAAGGTCTGATTTTTTATCTGATTATTCTCATGGCTTGGTATTCTGGACTGTTCAGGATTACCGCTGTCTTCCTCCATTGTTTTTGTAGGTCTGGCCATTATCATTAAGTTAGATTTTCTGCTCTTGCGCCACGCTCTGTTATGGTCTTGTTCGCAGCATCACTCGTTTACTTCATTCAATATCTCATTGAATTTCTGTGTTAAGCAAGTGCATTAAACATGTTTTCTACATCTCCACTCTGCACCCATTTTTAGCATTTAGCCACGTTCAAGCTACACTGCATATAATTTTCTTTTTGGTTTTACTCTGCTGTCCCCAGTTATTGCTCATTGGTTTATTTTTGTTATTAATAAATATATATATTTTTAATTTTGGTTTTTTAAACTTGACAGTCTTTGCATTTGTATTCCTTACTGCCATCTTATGGTTGGTTATGTATCAGCATTTACATGGCCTACTTCATGAGAGCGGTTGTACATTCCAAATGGAAACACCAGTGTTTATCTTTTCTTACCTATAAAACCCAAAGCCCTCTCTCACTGACTCAATCATCACTAATTTTCCCACTTCCCAACTACCTAAAAGATTGAAACTTGGCATCGTCATTCCCCACCATGCACTTGGAACAATTAAGCAGTTTTCACTTTCAAAATCCCACCGGGGACCCACCAGGGGACCCAATCTGAAACACGGCCCTGATTAAATTGGGCACTTCCACTCACCTCACAATCTTCAAATTTGGCAGGTATGTTCAGGATTGTCTCTACATTCATAGAGATATAAAAAATTCCAAAAAATTCCCACAGGGCCCACCAGAGGATCCAATCCAAAATGAGCTTCGCAATGATTATTAACAAATCTCAGGGTCAGTCTCTCAAGGTCGTAGGTGTGGACTTGAGGCATGACTGCTTCTCGCATGACCAGCTCTACATGGCCTGCTCCAGAGTTAGCTCAGCCACGGGGTTGCACAGAAAACGTTGTATACAAAGAACATTCTGATTTTCCTAACAAGGCCTTCAAAATGTTTCTTATCAACCTCTTCACCGTCGTGAACTTGGCAGACTCATTCCCATCATGTTTTTGTAAAAACTAAAAGCTTTTTGCTTCCTTATGTTTGATGGTTCCATCTATACAGCTAGCAAACTCCACCGAACATACTCCTATACATAGGCCTACACTATAAGTCCGAGTCACCTGACAAGTGAGTCACCGTAGCAAAGCACGGGTAGTCTACCTAAAATATAAAAAATATTATACTATATATAATAATATATAATAATAATATAAAATATACTACATTAAAATATAAAAAAAATACTGCTTTACTGAGATTATGCTGGTATACTAAAGCAATAAGTCACAAGAGGGCAGGCATTATTGTGAATAAACCACAGAAACGCGGTGTTATTAGGCACGAGGCACAAGCGGAGTGCCGTTACACCTCTTCCCGTGGTTTAGTCACAATAGTGCACAACCATGAGTATCTTATTGCTTTTATAAAAAAGGTTATCGATTACCTATAATGAAAAAACGAAGAACGCATAGAGCGGCACCGACGGCCGGGTTAAGCCAGAGCATCGACCTCAAGAGGCAGGTTTTTGTCCTGTATTAAGAAATACATAGGACAATCGGTGTATACACGTGAGGCGAAGATATCTACGGCTGCTCTGCTGAATTTCTGCCACTGCATTTCCACTATGTGATGGTGAAGGTATCACTCCTTGTATAGCAGGTTCCCAGGCGACAGGAGGTCCATACTTGTGTTCGTGTAAAATTTTCTCTATAGGCTCAGTGTACGTACACATTACTGTGACTGGGCGATGGAAATTGCGCAGCACAGGCAGGCGTAGTGATAAGACCCATTTCATGAATGTTCTCATTTTGAACAAACCCAGGGGAAGCACAAGGATGGCAAGAGCAATTAAACCCTACAGCCTTCTCTGAAGAGGGCGAGGCTGTACACAAGGGACTGCCTGCACTTTAACATGCTGGCATGCATGAGGGCTGAATCCAGGTCTGCTCATAGAAATGTGATGTTTCAAGATGGGCTCAGACAGCTAGACTGACTCGGAAAGTTAGCGATGCTAGATGAGATAGCAGGGTATGTCTGTCCCTCTTGCCTGGAGTTAGCTATTATAAGTGCTGCAAGTCTCCATGTGGCTATACACACCTCCACACATAAGCAGAACACCTTTGGGCTTATTGAGAGCCTGTAAGGTAGAACCCTATATTCGTAACACACATGCAAGTGTGAAATACAGAAACTTAATGTGGTGGGTTAGACTTGCGTCTGTGTCTGACAGGCTGTCGGACCAAGAGACTGAAACTTACATAAACTCCCCACAAATGGGCATCAGGCCAGTCGTTTCCGCTTCTCCTGAGAGATTCTGCCCCAGCGCTTGCTCCACGACGACAAAAAAATGTGTGAAAAAAAAAGAAATAATCACTTTCAATTTGTATTCTTTAATTGAAAATTATTTAAAATTATAGTTAAAAGAACAGGTATTGTAACATTGTGGACAAGATAGAACTCCCAGACATTTTTTAATGTGTAGCAGACATTAAAATCCAATTATATTAAACAACCTGGATAAGGTTTAAGCCTACTGCCTTATAAGGTAGTTCTGACATAATCTAGAAGTATGTTTGGGTCATGCTGCCAAAAAGGCATATACTAGCGGGGTATTGTATAAAGCTTCAAAATGCTAAGGTATTTAGGCCAGTCCTTCCTTTACAAGCCATGTTTGACATTTGATGCAATTGCAAATATTTTAAATAATATTTAGCTGCACCCTAAAAACTAACATTCCAATTTTAGTCATTTTACTGCATAAGACAAATCTTTAAATAAATAGCATACTTTTCTTTTTTTTTACAGGGAATGTATAGCTGTTGCAATTTTGAAGATGAGACTGCCCCAGGAGATAACCAAAGCACACTTTCACAATATCATCATGTCTCTACTATGGCCCCTCCTCAACCATCCCATGTGGTCACCACAACTGTAACGAATCCTTCGATAACTGTGGCACAACAGCAGCAGCTCCAAAAACATGCCCAGCAACAGCCAGTGTATAATGCTCTTCTTCCTGGTTCATCACCAACTGCTGGGCATTCAGGCATGGCACTTGGGCCTTCAAACAGTCCAATTTTAGGTGCTCCTATGCCATGTTCCACCTTTTTACCACGTCATGACCGACGCCTAGCTGTAGTGGATCGGTGGACACATCCAAAAATGGTCCCAGAGAAAACCTCAGAAATTACAGACTTGTCACAGTTTTCACAGGGCATGACATCTCCGTGGGCTGCAGTAGGTGGGGGAGATGTTGTTTTGGATGAATATAAACGCTACTATGGCCCTATTGACCCAGAAGGACTAGAAGTCTCAGTAGACCCACAAAGTTTACTTTCTCAAACGCCAAAAACAACACATCAAGCAAAATCCTCGGGAAATCCAAGGTTGCCACAGAAAAAACTGCCACCTGGGCATTTACCTTTGAACCCAACTTTGCTAAATTCTTCTCCAACACAGAAGTCTCTCAGTAAGAGAAACAGTCTTTTAAAAAGAAAAGGATCTGGGGGACCCTTATATGAAAACATCCTGCCATTGGGACGGAGAGGAGGGGGCAGGTATGGAGTGAGAGATGGAGGAGGTAGAAGAGGCCGTCCTCCCCCTTTGCCTCTTCCTGTACCTGTTTCTTATTCCTCTCCCACACAAACTCCTCACTCACCTTCACATTTGGTGCATTACACCTCCACCTCCTCTTGCTCTTCTAGTTCCACTTCTACTACTTCTTCTGTTTCAGTCTCACGCTCCAACTCTCCTTCCTACTCTTCAACTTCTTACTCATCATCACAGAGCTTCAGGTACCGAATGGGGTCAAGAGATGCATATGAGGAGTATGATACAGATGAGCTTACAGAGGAGTCCAGCCTTCTTTTGGGTAGGAGAAAAAGTCATTCACACATGTCATCTCGGTCACTGCCCTGCAGTCCACCTCCACCCGTACCACCCCGCAAACCTTGTCCCCAGAGAGGCCAGATGAAAGAAAGTGCTGGTAGCCAGCTAGCACAACTTCAAGAGTGGTGGGCCTCCTGGGGGGAAAAAGAAAGAGCTAAAAGAGTAGTTGGTTGGAAAAGGAAAAACAAGGAAGAAAAATGGCATCATAAAGAGAGAGAAAGAGAGAGAAAACGAAGAAAAAGGGGTCGAAAAAAGAGAAAGAAGGAAGAACGTGAAAGAGAGAAGGAGCATAAGCGACGTAAGGTAAAAAAGAAAAAGAAAAAAGAAGGGAAATCGAGAAGAAAGGAGAAAGGAAGAAGATCTGGGCAGGAAGAAGTGGACATTGACAAAAAAGAGCCATTTGACAGGAATACAGATCAAGATCTGCCATCATACCCTGCACCAAGGCGTAGCTCTTTTCAAAAAAAGAATGAATGCTCTGCTCGGAGTTATGAGTGGGATATAAGGGAGGAAAGGAGAAGGGTAAGTTATGATCAAGAATGCAACGAAGAAGCAGTTGCAAGAGAAAGAGAAAAACGTCACAGAAGCCCTCGATCCTATCACCATTCAAGGCCAAGGTCTAATAGTAAACGTTATCCTGTTCCAAATAAACAAACCACTTCAGTCAAATTCTGGGCCATTGGTAATCCCACTTCTGAGTCACTTTCTTCCTCTTTTCCTCTGCCTCTGAACTATAAGAAAGCACATTCTTTTGTATCTGAGCGAGAGAAACATGGAAAAGGAGGTGAAAGTCGCCCTCTTTTAAAAAAGAATGGAAGAGGTAATTCTCACTCAAGAGAAGGCCCGGCATTTCAGCAATGGGATTCAGAAGAGGATGAGGGGGAGGATTCTGAAGAGGGGAGACACAGATCCGAGGAACAAAGAAGACAAAGAAGAGAAAGCAGAGTAATGGAATCAGAATCTGAAAGGGATAGAGATAAAACTGTTGACATATATACAGATGATGATGGTTCGTCTGGAGAATTTGGTAAGTTTGAAAGATACTGGGAGGACCATGAAGGAAGAGCTGTTGGAGGTATTGGGGGTGGAGGCTGGTTTTTTGGCACCTATCCTGCCAAAGAAAGGGGGGGCAGCATAAATAGTAGAGATGACTTCTTTTTAGGATTAGGAGGTGAATGCAGTTGGGGTTTAGGAGGTGGATCAGGATGGGGGTCGGGAGGATTAAGATCAAATCAATGGCCACCACCACCATTGACACCCCCACCTCCACGAAGGTACTGGTCTGTGGACAAATTACCTGTTAAATCTGAAAAAAAGTCCAGAAGTCGATCACAAGAGAAGACACAATGCCATACTGACTGTTCCTGTCAATCTCCTCACCATTACAAGTGGAACCGAGTAACATCTCGGAGTCAGGAAAATCTTTTCCATAGTTTTAACACTCGGCCTAAGCACCAGTCCTCTAAAGCAGACCGAGCTCAAGGCCAAGTCAAGTCTGGAAGTCAGTCAAACCTTACAGGGCAGAGATCACAACATTCAGAGAGGTCCAGAGAAATATCATCACCCCCAAAACTGCAAACTTCTCTTCCATCTCCTCTGGTTCCAACTGCACCTCCAGCATCCTCCCACCCACCTCATGCTGCCCCACCCACCTCCTCATCATCTGTTTCATCACCATCTGCCATATCTTCAACACCTGGTGCCCTTCAGCCCTCCTCTATATCATCTTCTAGTGCCAAACTCCAATACCAGAGACTACGTTCTGTACCCCAACCCCAAAGGTACCAATCTCCACATCCTCCTTTCAAAACCAAGAGTTTATGCTCTCGCCGGGGCTCTGCCCAATTCTCCAGCGTCGAGAGTGAGGTCTGAGTTAAAAAGCAAGAACACAGACAACAATCTTGGGCAATTTATTTGCTTGCTTAAAAATTTGTAATAGTGAGAAATGCCCCATTGATTTTTTTCACATGTCTTTATTTTGCTTTTAATAATAATAATACCACCCAAAAAAGTCCACTTTAAATGGCCAATCCTCTTAACAG
>JAOUQT010032497.1:0-11385 GCA_025769995.1 Xyliphius kryptos
GAATCATGTGTTAGACCATTCAGTCTATGGAGGAAGTAATGGAAAAGGTTGTTGAGATAGGTTAGTGTCCCTTAATGTTTAGAGTTGAGCTCAGAAAACTTAATATCTTAAGAGGCATTTGATGGTTGGCTGTAAAATGTCCTCTATAACTGACCTCGTGTTTACAAAGATCTGTACTGGTGACAGTTTAATGTGCTTGGAGGTTAGAATAAAATAATTTCAGGTTTTTTTGGATTTCATCTTGAACAGAACTGATAAAAACTGAAGAGCATGCAGGTGAGTGATGTCTGAATGATGATGGATCTTCACTCGTTCACTCTGTAATGATGATGTGTTTCTCTCAGTGGATGTGACTCTGGATCCTGATACAGCTCATCCTTATCTCATCCTGTCTGATGATGGAAAACAGGTGACATGTGGAGATACACCACAGGAACTCCCTGATAATCCACAGAGGTTTGATGAGGAATTGTATGTGACGGGAAAAGAGGGCTTCACCTCAGGGAGAGTTTATTATGAGGTTGAGGTCAAAGGGAACACAAAGTGGACTTTAGGAATCATCAGTGAATCCAGTAACAGGAAGGGAGAGATCACATCCAGACCTGAAGGTGGATACTGGTTTATTGCAATGTGTTCCTCAGATGAGATCCATTTTATTTTTTCAATGTCTCAAAAAAATTACCCTGCTGTCTCTCTCTCCCTGAAAGCAGTTCCTCAGAAGGTGGGGGTGTTTGTGGATTACGCGGAGGGTCTGATCTCCTTCTATGATGTTAATAACAAGGTTCATATTCACTCTTTTACTCATCAGTCTTTCACTGAGAAGATCTATCCAGTATTTAATCCCTGTGGTGGTGATGATGATGATGAAGGTGAAAAATCTCCACTGATCATCTGTCCTGTAAATCAGAATTAATCCAAGTTACAGAATTCTAAATCGGGGTAAGCATTTGTTAGAATCCTACGCTACCCTCGACATTTACTTTGTTTCGTTTCTTTCTCTACAGTTCTTTACATTTGTTTCAGTTTTGATTTGTATTCATTGTTTTTTTACATTTCGTTGTACTACCGTTTTTTTGGTTCAGTTAATTACTTCTAATTTGTTATTGGTTCATTTTGTGCCAGCCTCACTCTCTCCCTGTATGCTCTCTTATGGATGCACATTAAACCCCCGATTCTGCTACCTGTGGCCCGGTTGTTTGGTGTTTCTCAAAACACTTACCGTAGGACCGGGACATAGTTTGTAGTTCTTGTAGTTTTTCTGCAGGTTGCTTGCATTAGCTCAGCTGGTGTTAGCTTTAGTTTAGTTTTGGTAGTGGTTTCCCCCCAATTTCGGGTTGCCAGGTTGGCATTGTTACGCACAGTCTGGTCTCCACTGGTCTCCTTGATCTGTGCATTTCTTATCATCCTGGTAGTTGGAGTAATTTAAGGGTGTTTTGTTTCTCCTTTTTTAAGCGCAAGACCAGGATCATAGGTAGGGCAAGGAGTCAACCCCCTGTCAGTGCTGTGCATGCAGTGCGCCTGGTGCTAACCTCACCTGTTTGTCTAAGCCTGACAACTTATGTTCTCCTTCTATTGGAGTTTCTGGGGTTGCATTTTTTAATCTTCCCAGTGTTCCTTGTTTATGTGGTAATCCTTCATGGCTCTGTCCTCTTCATCACTTCTGATCCACATTTAAACTTGTCTTGAGGAATTTCTGCTGAAGTTGGATCAACCAGTAATATGATTCTCCACTTTGATTTTAAGTAGGATTCCAAATCCAGACCGCCATGGGATAATCATTTTGATTTACATTTTGATCATTTTGATGTTCTTTTGTTCTCAACGCATTCCACTATCTTATAAATAAAGATTTTTGACTGAAATATTTTATTCATTCAGATCTAGGATGTGTTATGTTCTTGATTTTATAGATCTGTAGTAATGGGACTTAAATTGTGCTGGTTTTGTTTTACATTTTAACAAAGACAAATCTTATGGTTGATGCTCCTTTAATACTCAATCTTCATGACTTAATCTTAATCTATAATCAATTACCGAATCACCCCCCAACCCCCACCCCCCCACCCCCCAATTTAAGCATTTCATTTTTATAAAATGTCTTTTCATGATTAGCAGCCAATTTAGTCACACTCGTTATATAATACACTTTCTCTTATTTCTAAAATAAGAAAAAAAAATCTGGAAAAAAAAGGAAATACACACATCTTTACATAGATCTAGAGCTTTTTTGTTAATTATGTCCACAGATAAGACAAGATAAGACTTTATTAATCCTTTGGGAGCATTCCCTCAGGGAAATTAAGATTCCAGCATCATCATCATCACAGTACACACAGAATAGAGGTAGAAAAATAAAGAAGAGAAAAATGTGTGTTACATTACGCAGTTTAATGTTTTTAGGACTAGATAACGGACACGATGGACAAAAAAAGAACTTCAAAGTTTGTGTGTCAGGTTCCAGGTGCATTCGATTTCACTTCGTAATCACAATGTAATAAAGTAAACATCATTTTGTTTCTTAAACTGGGTTAACATTTGACATCAGAACGCACCTCTGTGATGAATGTGTTGGTGTTATTGGTTATCGGTCAGAAATTAGTTATTAGTTAACTATAAGTGGTAAATAAATAAAACTTACAAGATCCAGTCACAACCATCGTGCATCATTCTGAAGACGCTGTGAAAAAGCAGCAGACACACAGGTTTAATATCACACTGGGTTTGAATTTAGAAACTAAATTCACTAAAATGGATGTTAAATGTTTTTTGTGGTGTTTTTACCTGAAGACACAAAGCGAATCCTCAGAAGAACCAAACGCTTCTGAGGCGAAATGAACGCGTTACCTCAGAACTGAACTCGCGAGTCGCGAGCCTTTTCTCGTGAAGTATCGCGAGGTGATTCGCTGATCTTTACCTCATTTTAGTGAGGACCTGCTGACGTATATGGTTTATAGATCAGGGAATCTGCCGTGCTGGTCAAAAGTGAGGACTTTCAGACATTTTTCAAAATAAATAAGTACACAGATTAGTCAACACCGTTGTGGGAGTGAGGTAACATAAAGAGTAAAGACAATTTAACCTTAAGACTTAAACATTTTAAACGTTTATCGACCTTTTAAAACGATATGTAATCAGTTCTGCTGAGGAAAGTCACCATACAGTCAATGTACAGATGTTCATTATTAGATTTACTGTTTATGTGTTTGATAAATACTGATGTTGAAAGAAGAACTCACAATCTCGGTTCTAATTCATCTCAAGGTAATGAAGTGGTTGGAGATTATGTCTTCCTTAAACTTCCCGGCCATATATTTCTGGACTTCACTTCGTGGTCTCGAGTCACAGTCATGCTAGAACAGAAAACGCCCTTCCCCAAATTGTTTCCACAAATTAAAAACCCTACAGTGGTTCAAAATAAAATACTACGTGCTTGATTTTATTCAATCAATGAATTTAAACACTTAAAAGAGTCAGATTTAAACTTTTTACGTTTTTAGATGTATTTCTGCCCTCTGGTGGCCGAATTCAGTGCATAAAAACTTGGCAGTTTTTTTCTAAAGGCTAAAGAGAAAGACTGAGCTGGAGCAGATCTCCCACACTGAGGATCACCTCCACCTCCTACAGGTCAGAGTTCCTCTGGTTCTCAATAGCAATGCAGCACATGACAGGACAGCACTGCTCATGCTGAGGGGTTTCTGCTCTCTCCTGCTGTACTGTAGATGTACCCGTCCCTGTGCAGACCTCCACCCACCTCCACTAACTGCACCCATATCTGGATGAACCCTCATCGGAGTCTGAGGAGAATAAAACTCAAGAAATCTTTTAATGAGGAAATGAAAATAAAATTGGTAAGTTATAATAAAAATAGGTTATAAAAGAAAAAAAAACAAGATTTGGTTCTTAGTATTTTAGGTTTTATTTGGTTTTTGATGTAATGTAAATAATTTGAAACTGTGATTTTTTTTCTCTTTGTAAATCAGAATTTAGAAACATTCTACAGTTTGCAGGTGAGCTGTGTTTCTGTATTCAAATTAAATCTGATGATAAAATGAAGGTTAATAGTTTGTGTTTCTCTCAGTGGATGTGACTCTGGATCCTGATACAGCTCATCCCAACCTCATCCTCTCTGATGATGGAAAACCGGTGACACATGGAGACACACGATGAAATCTCCCTGATAAACCACAGAGGTTTGATGTTTGCCTGGTTGTGATTGGAAAAGAGGGATTTATCTCAGGAAGAGTTTATTATGAGGGTCAGATCAGAAGGAAAACTGACTCGTATTTGGAAATTATCAGAGAATCCAGTAACAAGAAGGGGGAGATCACAGCTAAATCTGAAGCTGGATACTGGGCCATGTGTCTACGCGATGCGACTGTATATTCAGCTTGTGCCATAGATATCTGTGTTGCCTTGGTGACGTGATGGTGAGTGCATGGCCTCGCCTTTGCTGCTTTTGACTTCTGTTAGTGGGGTGTGATGTCATTTAGAAACCATGCTGCTATATTAAAAAGCAAAAATCAGTCGAAGTTAATGTCTGACTTGTAGCCCCGCCCCCTGCATTCATAGCCCTCACGAATTCCATTGTCATTAATAATAATTATTATTTCTATAGAAAATTTCCAAAAAAGTGTTAAGATCACATACTGCATCTTTAATGCATGTGACACCACCCATCACAGACACTGATATAGATTTATTTTAAATGGACCCTTCAGCGATGCAGCGGGGTAAGAGGCGCAGTTTAAACATCAGCACCGCGAGCTCCACTGATCATCAATCAGTACTTTATATATAAACTTAGATTTTAACTGAAATCCAGGTGAAATCAGTCCAGTCCTAACTAAACACACTGCAACGTCATGGTGCTTTGACCACACCCACCAGGGCGGGTCTGAGGGTGCGTCCGTGCAGCTTGTAGCCCACTTTAGTGACCGTGGCGACCGTGCCGGGTTCCTTGCCCGGGATAGGCATGTGGAAAAGAGCTTCGTGCTCATAGGGGTCAAACTTGAGTCCATCAGGGTCCAGCTTTTCCAGGCCGTGTTTGGTGAACACCTTTTGGATCTGCACCTGTGTCATCAGCAGCCCATCATACAGGTTCTTCAGGTGAGGGTTCTCTGAGGTCACTTCCGCTTTTGGGACGCTCTGAGTGGCTTTCTCCAGGATGTCGGCCACCTCCAGCAGGTCTTTGCAGAAGCCCTGGATTCCTGACGACACAAGAACACAGTGAACATGCGTGTGGGAGGAATGTAAGCCACACCCCACCGCTGAGTACCGATTTACCGTAAAGTTTTGCATCCTCCACCATCTTCCGGCTCCTCTGTCTTAGGTTCTCAGTGTCAGCCAGAGCTCGCTTGTATTTATCCTGCGCACACACACAACATCCTTAGATTGATTTCCCAACATCCTACAGAGAGTTACCACACCCACGTGATGGGACGTTCATTTAAAAATCTACCGTCAGTTCTTTGATCTGTTCTTCTAACTGGACTTTTTCTTCTGTGAAAGCTTTCTCTGCAGAACCGGTCTCGGTTTTCTGAGCTCCGTTCTCCTCCTCCGGACCTCCTGAACTCTTATGCTGCGTCGCCGTACAGAGGGGGCGGGGTGCCCTTCTGCAAAAAACAAATGTGAGTTATTAAACACATGATACAGTATAAAAATTCTAACCCTCGATAAACACAAGTTAGGGACATATGCTTAATTTATATCTTTTATAATTTCATTAGCTGCTCAGACGTTATGGCAGGATTATAAAGGTTATTGATTCGCGTTTTTTTATATTAACCATGTTAATAAATTAGTGATGGAATTTAGGTTTATCTAAAATCTAAAGATTATTTAATCAAATTCATGGAAACAGAATAAAAGTTCTTGAACTTAAATAGCACAATATCGACGTTCAAAACACTCGAACAAATTTACAAAATCAATTTTCATTAATTAAAAGTGTATATTCATTAAAAAAAATTGAAATAAAGAAATTTTCATTTTAAACAAAACACACTTCACCGTGAAACGGCTTACATCATTTAAGGACATTTGGAATGTGTTCCAAATTAGTGCCTTTTTCAAACGAAGTGCACTAGCTCCACCGCACGCGGCTAAATCGCGGGAGTGCACCTACAAAGGGCCCGAACACACGATTTGTGACTCGACCTGTCGGGAGATAACGCCGCTGCGCCCGGACGGTGTGACCCGTGTGAACGCTGACACGATCGATCGTTTTTTAAACAGATTTCAGACGTAAAATTTATCAGATTTAAAGACTAATTAAAACCCCGTTACCTTAGCAACGAAGAAACCGTTAAAACCGAGCGACCCGCGGCACGCGCACACAGACTCGCCATGTTTCAGCAGAATACGCATGCGCTGCAAGCACTGGACAAACCAAACCGGGTAGGAGAAGGGGCGGGGTCATGTTTGAACCAATCACAGTCGCGGATTCTAGTGCCGCCTCCCCCAAACTCACGAATACGCGACGGGATTCGCCGTGACGCGAAAGGAAAAGGGGCAGGTCTTCAGGCGTTCTTTAACTGAAGGTTATCTCTCACATGGGTCCCTTAATGAGGAATCGACTCGGAATCAAAGTCATTGTTCAGAGTCTAATGGATATTTGTGACGCTTAATTTGTACAAAAACTTTAGTTTTCTTTACCTTTAAATCATACTTTGTATTTTTGTAAACATTAATTTAACTTTGTGTGCTGCTGCACACAACTTGTGTGGCTGTGTTATAAATAACCAATTGTATTTTTCATTAGATTCTTATTGAATGTAAATGTATGAAAGATTTCAAAGCTGTGGGATGAATTAGAACAGAGATTGTGAGTCAAGTCCAATCAGAGCTCCAGGTTCCATGTGATTCCTCTCATCACACTCTTCCAGATAGGTGAGCACTTTAAAAACAAAGTGCTGCACACTGCTGATAAAACTAAACTAGGAAAAAAAAAACAATACATCAATAAAATCATTTCTACATAAATTTAAATGCAAATGTTCGTTTATTCAAAATCCAAAGTCTTTAACAAAAGCTTTGAAATTTTGACACAATGTTGCATTCGAATATATTTTTGAAAATATACTGCATTTTCTTTCTGATTAAATTATTTTGTGTGTAAATAATAGAAGGGGACAGTGGCTTTTTGGTTTAGTATGTTCTCCTCTCAGACCTTGGGATTCCTGGTAGGAATCCTGATCTGGTGGAGTTTCCATGTTCTCCATGTGTCCACATGGGTTTTCTTCCACAGATATATTGGCTGCTCTAAATGTCCCCTATAGTCTGTGAGTGTGTGCCCAGCGATGGATTAGCGCCCTGTCCTGGGTGTATCTACCCAGCACCCGAGATGTTCTTCCTGGATGGGCATGGGAAGAGTGGACGCGAAAGGCTTTGCGTATAGCGTGAGGCACGGGTAGAGTGGAGGGGAAAACACAAGGTGCTTGGCGTATAGTGTGTGGAGGTGAATATTCGAGATGTGCAGCACATTAATCCAGCTGAGATGTGATGAGGGCGTGGCCTACTGTTTCAAATTGCTGATGTGCCGGGGTAGGCTTCACCCTCGTCCTTTGGACCGCGGTTTATCGCACCGTTTCCAACGCTGCCATCGAAGTTCAACATGAATGCAAAAAACACACAAGACTTTCTTCTTATAAACTTTAATATAAAAATAGGACACGAGTCGAGTCAGAACCGGGAACCATGACGAGCAGCACAGGAACCACAAACAAACAGTGCTGTACCAGAGAGACGGACGACGGCATGCTGGAACCGGGACGACCAGAGCGTTTACAAAAATATAAAAAAAAAATATCTTCACATTTCACAGATCTGTAGGTTTGTGTTCTTTCGGCCGCCGTCGCCGCGCGTTAAATTATCGTACGTACAAAACCAGCTATTTACAAAATACTTACAATAAAATATAAATATAACATTTATTCACACGCTGGAGCCAGGAACCTTCTCAGGAACCAATGAGTCACAAAAATCAAAAACAGGGAACTGTTTTAGGAACCTTTTCTATGTGGAACCACATCCTCGTCACAGGCAGACGGTTCCAGGTTTGGACCAAAGCTGCTACCTCTGTGGACCTTTTTAGAAAAAGTGTGTCGTACAGTGGAGTGTGATTTGGGACACAGCCACCTTTACATGCATTCACCCGGAGCGCCACCTCCTGTCCTGTACCTTATATTATACAGAAACAGTTTGGGGAAGGCCACTCAGAGGGCTGTATAAGCAGTATAATCAGATATCCATATATGGAGATGAATAGGCATGGCTTACTGAATTGATCTTACTGAGAAGCTTTAGATTTAATCATTCATTCTTTATTTTTTTTGGTTTAAACAAAAGTAACATGATTATTGATTATGTCCTCCATTCATTGATTTTTAAAAATGAAGATTGCGTGTTCAGTTTGTGAATCAGTTTTTATTTTTGTCTGTAACGTTAACGTTTGCGGAGTGGCGGTTTAGTAGCCGCAGCGTTGAGGACAACGCGAGGTGACGATGAACGACGTTAACTCAGGTTTAGAGCAGCACGACATTGAGGCCTGTCCCGTCACACCAGTGCTGCATTTACACACAGGACCTCACAAACAACAGCACCCCACACAGGCCACTGTCAATGGAGCGCTGAAGTTCTGTTCTGTACAACGCGCAGCAGAACCACACACTGCATGAACTAAAGTATTAGGACACACCCCTTAACATTAAGCATCTATTCAGCCATTTGGACAGTTTATGGGAATAGTTTGGGAAAGGCCCTTCAGTTTCAGTGCAATGTCCATAAAGACACAGTAGACTGACCAACTAGCATCCTGCAAAAGACCCTCCTAACGCTGCACAGAGGAGAACAACTGCACAGCGGACAGCATTAGAGGTTCCGTAGTGGTACTGTACGGGGTTCTCTGGGAGTTCCCTAGAGGTACTGTAGGGGTTGCGTGGAGATACAATGAGGGTTCTCTACAAGTACTGCACCGGGTTCTATAGGAGTTCCCAGGAGGTACTGTAGGGGTACAATGGGGGTTCTCTAGGAGTACATTACGGTGTTCTATGAAAGTTCCGTAGGGGTACTGTACTGGGTTCTATAGGAGTTCCGTAGGGGTAATGTTGGGGTTCTGTAGGGGTACAATGGGGTTTCTATAGGAGTTCCATAAAGGTACTGTTAAGGTACAGTGGGTGTTCTCTACGAGTACTGTAGGGGAGTCCCAATACTTCTGTCTGCAGCTCAGAACATTTTTAATAGAACTGTAGAGCAGTGTTCTGAAGCTGCAGGTAACCTACAGACGATCGGAGGTAGTTTCCAAATTCCAGACAGGACGGGACAGACGGTTCCAGCTTGTCGTGAGAACCCGACAAAGCGCTCCATACATCTGTATAAAATATGACACGTTCCCTCCAGAAGAAAGAAATCACAAAAATATACATATGTACAAACATCTTCCTTTGAAACCCTGAAGGTTCCTGAGCTTCCTGCTATTATTTTTCCTTTTCCCGCGGTACGGTTCCTGTCAGCGGAACCGAGGTGAAGTCCGAGTCCTAAAGCCGGCGTGTGGACCGAGTCAGGCAGCGTCTCGCGATATCCAGCCGCTCTCGGTGAGAAAGTTCAGGATCCGCCGCTTTAGCATCTTATCCAGGAACCCCGGCAGACGGCTTTTGGCCGGCGCTCCCTGTCGCTTCTGGAGGTGATCTTTAATGATGATGGTTTTGACCGTGAGGTATCGGCTCGGACTCAGGTTCAGAGAGTTGCACAGAACCTTTTCTCGGTCGGAGAGCAGCTCGAAGCCCGGTAGATGTTCGATGGCGGAGAATTCTCCGTCTTTGTTTTCCTCTTTAATTGTGCCGCCCCCGCACCCTGTAATGGCGCCACATCCAGAATTGGTCCCGCCTCCCATCCCGGCTCCTCCCCCACCACCAGCTCCGCCTCCACTACCTCGCTTGGAGCTCTTGTTTTCTTTCCGCTTCTCCCGTTTGTGACGCGCTGCTTCGTACTCTGCGGACTCGTCGAGCCGCTTGATGCCGTTGCGGCGGTACCGCTGCAGCTCACGCACTTTGGCACGCAGCACGCGCTCCTTGTGCATGTTGTCGAAAAAGTCCTCGTATTCCCGCTGCGCCATGAACTGGCAAAGCGCCCGCAGCTTGCTCCGCTGCTCACGCTCCTCCTTGGTGATCTTGCGCTTTCCGGACGCAGAACACGCCGATCCAGATGTGGGCGGAGCTGCTCCCGAGCCAGCAGGCCCGCCCCCTTTGTCTTTTTTCTCTTTGCCGAGGAACGCGGGGACGAGGCTGTAGTCACGGGCGACATCCTTGCGCCGTTGCCGCTCTCGCAGTTTGCGGACGTACATGTCGACATGGGCGCGCTTCATCTCCAGCTCCACGTCTTCATCGTCGTAATTGACAGAAAGTCCGCTGACTAGTAACTCCGCCTCCTGCTCGTATTCCACCTCGTAGTCATCGCGCAGCGGCATGTATCCGAGCTGCTGCTGCTCCGTCGGCGTGAGCTCCAGCGGCATGGGCGGAGTCGTTAAGCTGGGCGACAGCGGCGCCCCACCTGGACAGGTGTGGTCCGTCACGCGGTTCGGAATTGACTCGGGAATGCAGGCCTTACCCAGGTTACCATGGATATACATCATCACGTAATGTTCCATCACCTCCTGAGGAGAGCGCGCTGCACCCACATGAGCTGCCATGTCCTCCTACAGCACACACACACCATTACACACCAAAATTACACACACACACACACACACACATACACACTCACACTCACACACACATCATCTGACAATATCTCCATGTTCTGCTTCACTCCATCGACCCCTCCATATCATGTTTCCTCAATAACGATGGAGCGCTACGCCAAAAATGGTGACACAAAGGCCGCCACAATGGCGTAGCGGTTAGCACACCCGCTTCTCGGCGTTGGGGATCCAGGTTTGATTTCCGATCCGGGTTTCCATGTTCTACACGTCTGTGTGAGTTTCTTTCAGGTTCTGTGGTTTCCTCCCACAGTCCAGTAACATGGATTCAAGGTGAATTGGCCACTCTAAATTGCCCCTGTATAGTGTGTTTGTGTGTGTTTGTGCCCTTTCTGCCTGGCGGCCAACATCTGAAACTGGATGAACATCTGGAACCCCCTGCAACCCTAGTAGAGGATTCATCTGATTATATATGGGCTCCTATCTGACAGGCTGATCCAACTTCAGTGGAAATTCCTCAAGACAAGTTCAAATGAGCTTCAGTAGTGTGTGTGTCCTCCACGTGCCTGTATGACCTCCCTACAACACCTGGGCATGTTCCCGATGAGGCGGCTAATGTTCTCTTCATGTCTCCTGGTGTACTGGCCCGTCTCCTGGTATCTGCTCCATGCTCTGGACACTGTGCTGACCGA
>JAOUQT010032523.1:0-12786 GCA_025769995.1 Xyliphius kryptos
GAATTTGGAATGGCAGGTGGGTTTTAACGGGGCAGGAAAGGTTATGAAGGGGGGGGAGAGGAAGCTGGTAACAAGCGACTGTTGCAGCCATCTTTAAACAGATCAGACAGGCAGCGAGAAGGGACCGCCAGGAACAGCGGTGAGGGAGGGCAAGGCGGGAACGCCACTCTAGAGACCAAGACTGAGAGCGCAGACACTTTCCCAGCGGCGACAAAGTTCTCTCACTTGGCAACTTCAAAGCGAAATGAATTAGTGAAATCGTTCCGTCATTTTCAACCAGAGTCTATCGAAATTAAAAGGTGTCTGCGCCGACACGCTCACGACTCCTAAGGAGATTGCATGGAACTGAAATCACAAATATATTAGAGGAAATGGAAATGAAAATATATGAGGGGGAAATAAATGAGTGCTGCTGATGACTGAGCACAGAGAGCAAAAATAATCAAGTGAAGATTAAAGGCAGCCAGAGTGAAAGAGACGAACTGGATCCACCTGGATACAGTGGGGCCAAAAAGTATTTAGTCAGCCACTAATTGTGCAAGTTCTCCTACTTAGAAAAAAAAATCCAAAAACTCACATTTTAGGATTTTTAAAGAATTTATTTGTAAATAATGGTGGAAAAGAAGTATTTGGTCAGCCACAAACAATCAAGATTTCTCACTCTCACAAACCTGTAACGTCTTCTATAAGGACTTCTATAAGTCCTTCATTCGTTACCTGTATTAATGGAACGCGTTTAACCTCGTCATCTGTGTAAAAGACACCAGTCCACAGCCAGACTCCAAACTTAACCATGGGCAGAACCAAAGAGCCGTTGAAGGACAACAGGAACAAAAACAGTAGGCTGGGAAGAGTGAATCTTTAATAGGCAAGCAGGTTGGTGTGAATAAATGAACTGTGGGAGCCCTCGATCACCCTCGACCTGGAGCCCTACGCAAGATCTTCTCCCCGTTGGTCAAACTTATCATGAGAACATTGAGCAAAAATTCCAGAACCAAGCAGAGGGTCCTGATGAATGGCGTACAGAGATCGGGGACCAAAGTAACTAAGGCTACCTTCAGTAACACACGACGCTAAGAGTGCCAGGCAAGTCCCCCTGCTTAACCAAGGACATGTCCAGGTCCATCTGAAGTTTGTCAGGGAGCATATGGATGATCCAGAAGAAGACTGGAAGAATATTATGTGGTAAAAACTCAACTCATTGTGTGGAAGTAGAATGCGGAGTTGCATCCCTAGAATACATACCTACTATGAAGCATGACAGTGGGAACATTATGCTTTAGGGCTGTTTTTCTGCAACAGGGACAGGATGACTGATCCTTGTTAAGAATGAACGGGACCATGTCTCATGAGATTGTTAGCCAAAACCTCCTTCCATCAGTGAGAACATTGAAGATGAAACGTGGCTGGGTTTTCCGGCATCACAATGATCCCAAACGCAGCGGCAACAAAGGAGTGACCCGTAAAAAGCAATTCAAGGTCCTGGATTGGCACAGTCAGTCTCCAGACCCCAACACTATAAACAATTTGTGGAGGGAGTAGAAGAGATCTGCATTGAAGCATGGCGCAAAATAGCAGCTACAGTGTGCGCAAACCTGGTGAAGACTTACAGGAAACGTTGACCTCGGTCAGTGCCAATAAAGGTTCTATTACATAGCATTGAGTTGAACTTTTGTTATTGACTTTTCCACCATAATTTACTAATAAATTCATTAAAAATGTGATTTCCTGGATTATTGTTTTTCTTATATTGTGTCTCATGGTTGAAGTGTTCCTTTAATAAAAACGACAGACCTCTCTCCTCTTCCTGAGTAGGAGAACTTGGTTTGATATGTATGACTGCTCTATATTTGGGCAGTCATAGGCTTGTGGTTGCGAAAACAGCCCTGTGAACTGAAGGTCCCGGTTCGATTCCAAGTCCCACTGAGTTCTATGGCAAAAGTGCCCTTGGGTAAGGCGTCTACCTCTAATTGTTCCCCAGGGCTGCTCATCGCTCTGGACACGTGTTCTCACTTCTCCAGTGTGTGTGTGTGTGCGTTTCACTGCACGGGTGGGTTAAATATGGAGGACAGGTTCCTCTGTGTGTAGGAACAGAAGGCAAAATTGTGTGTTTTTTTTTTTTTTTTTTTTGGTTTATAGAAGACTGCGGTGGAACACGTTGTTGTTGTCATCGTAACACGCCTTGGAAATGTTGACATAACTCACCGTTGAGAAGGATCATTTCAGGTTTTTTGCCTTCGGCCCTCATATAAACATTCCATTGCGTCCTGTTCCTCTAAAAGTCAGAAAATAACAAGTGTTGGGAAAGCGCTGCGTTACAGACACACAAACGCAGAATGCCGCCATCTATTTCCATTTGTACCTTAATATAGATCCCTCAGCAGAAGCTCATTGTGCTTTGGCCATGAACCCAGAGAAAAACAGAGGCCTCGTTTATGGAGCAGTAACCCTGTGTGTGTGTGTCTGTGTGTGTGTTTAGCAGACTGAAAACACAAAACAAGGGATTTTTCTGGTGGTACAGGGACCGCAGAGGGGCCAACTGGTTTATTGTGTGTGTGTGTGGCTGGATACTTTTGGGCCGGGGGGGGTTGGGTAACACAGGGGCCCAAAAAAAGCGCTGTGTGTAGTCTGGTCAAACTCGACTGGACACATCAGGCTGAAATGTTTGTAGTTTATTTCAGTGAAAAAAAACCCCGTAGTTGCTGTTCCTGAGGGTCCCAACAGGAGATCGGCGTGATATGGAGGGTTATCTGTATAAACGCTTCCTCTGAGGAGCTTTAGGAAAGACAGATAGGAGTCAGATGATCAGATGCTGTGAATCGGTGCTCCACCAACAAACACAGTGGATTTAAACCTCGCCGTTTGGTCTTTGGCTCCTCACTTTGTGATATTTAATTATAACGAAGCAAGCGTTTAGCTGCCCAGAAAAATGCACAGCACCATGTCAGGGTGTTTATTGGATGTCAAGATGTCTATTAATAAAACGTACAGTTCAATCGAACAGTGAGGTATAAAGGATGGGAGGGATTCCAGGCCGTCGCTTAGTTTTCTCTCTTTTGATGTAATGAGATGTAGTTTATCGTTTTGAGCTTTTTTTCCCCCCGAATGCTTTCAGTATGTATTCTACTCCACCATTTCCAGATCTTCTTTAAAGCGCTTTAAATGAAGTGCTATATAAAGACGCCACGCTACTTGACTGACAGACCGCAACAAATTCAGCTCCAAGAAAAAAATGCAGGCACTTTGATTTTACCGTCTATTTTATTTATGAGAAATTCAAAACCCACCATGTTGTCGAAGATGTGTGTACAGCTGGCCATCACGTCGACTCTGTGAGCGTGCTACATCGTTATTCTGGATCAAACCAGAACCTATTGTTTTGGAATAACATTTACATTTAGTCATTTAGCGTCTTTCATTCAGAATCTGTAATGGTTCCGAATAAAAAGGAAACCTCCAATCAGATCACCTGTGCTGTGCGACGGAGGCGAACCTGTTAACAACGTTAAAGTTGAAAGGCGATTGTTTTTAAATGAGTGATGGCTTTGGGGTTTATATGTTTAAAATGAACGTATTTTTAGAGAGGTACGGTTTGTGGTAATTAAGAATCTGAAATAAATTTGTGTTAAGAAAAGGGTGTGAGTTGTGACTATGGTGTCCACGTGGTTTCTTTATGTGAATTTATCAGTGGGTTTTTAAAGAACACCATAAAGAACCATAGAGCCAAGTTTCAGCTTTGTAGGTACTCAGGAAGACCCCAATCTATCCGAGGTGTTTCGTTGAATGGCGATTAGCGAACAATCGTAGAAAAGTGAGAACCTGTTTTTCCAAGGACATGAATTGGAAACACCATGCCAATTTCAGCCTTGTGGGTAATTGGAAAGTGGGAAAATTAGGGATAGGTCATGCACCCTGCTGTATCTTGTCTGTCTGGCTAATTGTCTTGTTTCTAGAATCAGTCATGATTGATTTAAACGGTCTATTAAGTTAATAAATAGCAGTTTATTTAGTGAATTTTTATATTTTAGGTTAGGTCTTCACGTTAACCAAGAAAGGACCGGTTTCCGGCACAGTAAATGGGCCGAAGCTTCGGACAGATAATTCTTGGAAAATGTGAAAACCTTAGTGCTTACCACTTTCCTGTCATTTCCCATTACCTTTGTGGATAAACGAGGCTTAGCATTCCTCTCTCCATCTCGCTTTATTTCATTTTCGTCTTCATTGCACTCAAAATTCATAATAGCTCTGCATTAGCTAGATGAGAGAGCCTTGCCCCCCCCTGCCCCCTCCCTGCCGGACCCACTGTAATTCCACCGATGGCATCGTAAGCCTTGAAGCTGAGTGCATTACTGCCAACTCTGAGCAACATGACATTTATCCAAGAAATGAAATAGAGCCGCAGTTAAAACGTTTTTTGTTCTTTTTGTTTTGTTTTTCCTGAACAGCTCCACCCAGGTTCACCAAAGTCCCCGTGGACATGATCGGTGTCTCTGGGGGGGTGGTGTCCTTCGTATGCCAGGCAGAAGGAGACCCCAAGCCACGGGTGACCTGGAACAAGAAAGGAAAGCGAGTCAACTCTCAGCGCATTGAGGTGAGTCACCAACGAAGCGTTCTCATGAGGGGTGCAGCGCTGTAGCTCACTCTGATGTATTCAGAGGTAACAATTAAATCTCAGCCCGACATCCTCTCCGCCGTGTTGTTATCTGCGGTACGCGACACGCGGAGACGAGCGCGTTTTATTTATGATGTTTGTTTGCTGTGTTCCTCCGTCAGCGCGCAGATGCCAGCTGTAGTGTCTTGATTGATGCTCAGTGCGCCTTAATTAAAACTGGCTTAGCGCTAACCATGCTGTCAACATTCAAGACGGATGGAAAACTTTACACCGCACAATCCCGAGATCGGCAGGCCCCGTTGTGTTACCCGGGGTTATTGTCTTCTGTGGCTCGGAGGATTGTTTTACCGTCTCGTGATTGGTTTATTGTAAGACGCGAGTGGTGCATCACCTCCCATGACCCCTCCCCCCTTCCACCCCCCTTCGTAAGATCCCCAGCTGATAGAACTCTGTGTTTTATACATCTCATTACCTGAAAGTCACATTAGCCCCCCGTTCCCACAGACCATCGAATTTGATGAAGGCGCGGGAGCCGTGCTGCGCATCCAGCCCCTGAGGGCGCCGCGAGACGAGAACATTTACGAGTGCGTGGCGGAGAACTCTGAAGGGGAGGTCAGCGTTCAGGCCAAGCTGACCATCATCAGAGGTAAGAACGCTTTTTTTAAGGTAGATTGCTAAGAACCGCAGGAGGTGCTACTTTCTGTACCTTTACAGGAACTAAATGCCTATGACAATTTTTTTTGTTGTTGACTTTTTAAACTTGTATTGTTAAAAGACAAACATGCCTTGTTTTATGTTTGCTCACTGTGCACGCTACACTTACATTATCGTACGCAAGTTCGTAAGTTCCTAACGCACAGTACAAGCTACGAATAATCTCGCGGTACAACTTTTTTAGATCATAGGGTTCTTTCCACAGCAGGATGAAAAAGCTGCTGTGGTATTAACTCAGTGATTAGCTGCTTTAGGTGGTTGCTACATAATCAACTTGTCTGCCATATTGATAAGCGCTCAGGATGTAGTTTTTTTATGACTGTTAATTAATTATTAATTAAATTAAATGTCACAAAGGAGCGATTTCTACATTTTACATCTGTTCACTACAGATCTTAACTTTTAAGAGTTTTGTTGCTCCACTTTAACTTGAAGAAATTCCTTGAACTATTTTTCATCACTGTTACTTGTCTTCTGCCCAAGTTCTATGGCTTCAGCGTCACAATTCTAGCTAAATCTGCTTCACTTTTTCTTTTCTGTACTCCTGTTTGAGAAACACCAGCCCAGTGGCAACTTAAAGTTGGCTGGTGAAAGGTGCAGCACCATACATTTTGGCGTTGATTTTACCGTAATTAAGTTCCAGCCAAAGATGTATTCTTAGCCAGTTAGCCTGAAACGTATCTTTGGACTGCTGCTTCAGTTTGGTACTGTCACCTTCATGTGAATCCTGAGTATTAGCTTCGTTAACATCACCGGTGCTGCCGTTTGCACTGTCCGCTTGGGTTCCGGTGCTATTTTCTGAGCGGGTTCAGTTTTAGGTGAGCTAGATTTGCATTTTTGCCAGCACTCCATGTTTGTGTGCCTTAAATTCTTCTTCGTGACTTTATTGGTTCTTAAAGCTGACTACTTTCACAGAGAATGTGAAAGTAGGGAGAGGTAGCTCAGTGGTTAGGGTGTTGGACTATCAATCTGAAGGTTGGTGGTTCAAATCCCAGATCCACTGAAGTTACCGATGTGGGTCCTTGAGAAAGACCCTTAACCCTCATTGCTCCAGGGTCCTGAATCAACCCTGCGTTTTGACCCTAACAAGGTTGGGATACTTGTAAGTCGCTTTGGATAAAAGCGTCTGCTAAATAACTAAATGTAAATGGAGACCGTGAGAAGTGTCTCTACATCAGAAGGTTCTCATAGCTCTGTAGACAGAGGGAGCTTGAGCGCTCCAAGTGCCATGTCCTGAAGGTTGGTCAAATGTTTTGCTGAATTTTATCGTTGTGATTTTGTGCAGAGGTTTCCATATTATTAAGGTGAAACTTGTGTAAATCAAAGAACTAAAGCCAAATTCCCACATTCTCACACTAAAATTTAGATCCTGTATGTGGTACGTAAACAGTGTGGAACATATAAAGCCGCGTGATGTCAGATTGTCCTTGTCAATATGGAGGACACAGTGATGCGGGACTTATCAAGGGCTTGATATAAAATGTTCCAAAGGTAGTGTCCAGCCAGAAGTCGTTTGCCGGTGTCTCCCTGTATTTGTGTGATACCGCACACCTCACACAAGTTCAAAGCTCTGAGGTAAATGAGTATGAGTGGAGTTGGTTGGGGACATTGGCGCAGCTGCAAGCATTTAACCCCGCTCACGAAAATTCCCTGGAATGCAATCGAGCTACTTTTAGCAAACAGCAGGTGTGTGAGTTCTTCACACGCGGACATGCCGCTTCACATAACCTGGACCTAACAAGGACCCCGCCAAGAAGGTTCAGTCTGTCGGGGGCTTACCGCGACCAACCCCGAAAGGTGCCCCCACACTTCATCTGGCCGGCAGTGGCCGTCGCGTTCCCTCCTTCTGGGCCGCGTTATTTATTTCAAGCCGCGGCCATCTGTCTTGCTACTGCTCGGTGCCGACGCTGGCAGCGCTGGAGGCTTCTGGCTCGGCCGCGGCCCAAACAGAGCGTTGCTGTAGGCGGCTCGGTCTTACATGGAAATCCAGGCTTTGGTGTGGCCCGTAAGCATGGCAGGGGCCAGAGGTCCCAGTGTTGGAGGAGCTATCGTCCATTTTCCTCCTCTGTCCATCTGCCGTGAGCCTGTACTTCCAGAACTGTTCTCGCAAGTTCCACCTCTTAATTACATCAGTCTTTCTCTTTCAAAAAGGAAGATAAACAACGACTTGGTAAAGTCCACTGAGCTGCCAATGGAACACCCCGGATGACTTCAGCACATGAATGAGTACCAATGACACGTTAACATGCATGGCCACCCCCTCATACACACACCGTTTCCTCTCTCACGCGCGCGCACACATCATTAATTCCCCCTCAGCCCTGCACAGTGGGATATTCCCTCGCGGTTTCTCTTCCAGCGTTTATCCGCTGCGCTCACGCCAAGACATTTTTCACCAGCGCTTTCACTTCGTGTTCAGTCACCTTGTCCCGGCTTTTCCTCTCCTCCGCTCGGCCTGCCGCTGACACCGTAGGCTGGCTTTTCTGTAAAGCTCCTTGGGTTTGCATTAAGTCACCTCGCAGCGACAGAGGCACACAGCAGGCGTGATGGGAATGGCTAATATCAGCCATCTGCTTTCCTCCGTGCTGCTTCCTCGACTCCGCCGTGAGTCCTTGGCGGCCCGATGAAGTGACTGAGTTAAGAGACATCCGTGTCCCTTCTATCTTCGACGTCTTGTTTGTGCGTCAGCTTTACTCTCTCTGTTGACCCTGACGGCCCGCCCTCATCACCTGCCAACCTCCGGCGCTCGATCCAGTCCTGTGCAAACATCAGCGTGGGTCCCGCCATCTGCCGGCATCCTGATGGGTGTCAGACACTCGTTTACTCAGAGACACAACTGTCTATATGGTTCCTCTCTTTTATTAATACGATGTAATGATCCGAACCATGATCATTGCCCCACCAACACTTTTTGCCACCCTGCTACCTATGAACTCAAGTTCCAGGAATCTTGTTAGCACAGTTAGTGCTCAAGAGGATGCGCAGTCTGCCTGATTGATCAGGAACTCTTATAATTGGCCGGTCGCCTGCAGGACAGAACGTTGGTCGCAGGTCTTTTGTGTGGTTTTAATTAGAAAACCCCGGCTCTGCCATCACCATCCTGCAAAGTCGTTAATTCGCCATTCATGTCTTGACCTTTATTAAAACGGCAGCGTTATTTAAACGTTTTTTCCCTCCGTCCTGTGTAAATCGTCACTCTGTGCTGTGTGATGTACAGAGCGTCCTCGTCCAAACAGTTGATAGATGGAGAGCCGCTGTGCTGTGCTGTGTCGCCATGCTGCTCGCTTTCCTGAGTCATTCCTCCTCACAGAACCGTGGCTTTAGTCCCCGCTGATTCCTCCAGACTTTGCAGGAGGGATTGCGATCTGGATAACAAAATCCTGTGCTGCCAGGGTTTCTGCAATAACAGAAAATGGCCTTCTCCTCAGCGTTTCGGAAGCATTCTCTTCTGATCGGTGTATATCTAGTGAGGGGTGTGACTTCCCAATCGCTTTTGCCACCAAAATACCCCCTCGGTGTAAATCAGCATGTTTTAAGGTCAAGCATCTTGGAGTTAAACTACAGATAATGGTAGTTCCCCTAAAATGAATAGATATCGTGTTTCCTGACACCAAAAACATCCCATTTGGCTTTAAGTACAGAGCGCATTTACCAAGAAGCCACGCCTACAAATGAATTTTAATTTAAGAATTTTAAGCATGTTATAAGGTTAGTCTTGATGATGTCATTCTTAATATGACCCGGTCAGCGGGTTGGTTCAGACACTCCGTTGTCTTACTGCAGCGTAATGTAAATGTTAGCTTTTACTTAAATCTGGTTTATGTGAAATAAACACATTTCTTTTGGCTTTATCTATACCTTTAAACACCAAATCCCTCCTCACTCATTCTCCCACTTTCTGAGTATTTACAAGACTGAAATTTGGCATCGTGATTCCCCATCATGGTCCCCCATTAACTTAAAACTCAAAATTTTTACTTCTCACCTTCCTAAATTTGATGGTTTATTTGATATCGCCATTGAACGCAAGACCCCTCAGGTGTCACACACGGGTCTTCCCGAGCACCTACAAGGTAAAACATCCTTGGAAAAAGGGTTTTTACTTTCCTACTTTAGATTGTTCTTTTGCTATTGAGGTTGAATGCAACACCTCGGATGGATGGGGGTCTTGGCGAATACCTACAAGGCTGGAATTTGGCTTATTCAGTCTTTCCTTATCGTGTCCTCGTAAAAACTACTAATAAATTCACTTAAGAAAGCAACCGCATGGACACTGTAGTCACAACTGGAATATTTTTAATTACCACAAACCTCACTCTATAATAATACATTCATTTTAAATATCTAAACTCCAAAGCCATCACTCATTCAAAAACAATAGCCTTTCAACTTTCACATTATTATCAAGTTTTCCAACCTGGTTCAGCTGATTTTATTACAAATTTTGTTTTCTACACAAAGTGAAATGAGAGTCCAGATTTTTTTTTTTACTAACCTGGATCATTATTCTGCTCGCTGTGGATGTGTGGACTCATTATCTACAGACTCTAATCTCATGTGTTCTCGTGGCGTTGCTGAGGAACCCATGTGGTGGGATAGAGGGAATGATGTACGTTGAAGAGACATTGGAATTAAGGGAGCACTTAGGATTGGTCTAGTTTCAATTTCCTGCCGGTGGAATTGCTGAGACAGAGTAATTGAGGTTTAGAACCAATGAAACCAGACTGAAATACCAATCAAAGCGCAGCATCGAACGTTCTGCTAGAACCTTTTAATTACGAGACTTCTAAAAGGTTTTGTTTGGTTTATCAAAGTGGACTGAGCTTTTCCAGCTACGTCTTTCTATATTCTATGGTCATTGAATCTCCATCAGTATTTCTCACTTTTCAGCACAAACACGAGTGTTCATGAGGTCAGGCACTGATATTGAACAGAGAGGGTCCAGTCTTGCAATCTAGCAATTTGTTCTACTTCATTCCAAACGTCTTTATGGTTAAGGACGGGGTACGTCACCCAGCCGTGACTATGGACCCTGCTTTGAGCACTGGCACACAGTCCTGCTGGAACAAAAATGGGCCTTCCCCAAATTTTTGGAAGATTTTAAATACTGTGCTTATGGGACTGAATGAAACATCAGAAATATTTGTCCATATAATCCATCCATCCATTATCTTCCACTTAATCCTCTATTAGGGTGACAGCAAAGTTCTTATGCCCATCCAGGGCAGAACATTTCGGGCGCTGGGTAAATACACGCAGGACCGGGTGACCGAGAAACACACTCTACATAGGGGCAATTTAAAGCAGCCAATTCACCTTGAATCCATGTTTTTGGATTGTGGAAGGAAACTGGAGAACCTGGAGGAAACCAATGGGGGCATGTGTGCTCACCCCACTCAGTGTGTGTTTCATTGCACAGATGGGTTAAATGTGGAGAACAGATTCTTCTGTGTGTAAACACACTTGCAAACTCCAAAACTTCCACGTGCCACCCTGTCCATATAGTGCAAGATCAAAAGAATTGGTGAACAAATACTATATATTTTGCTTAATGCTGCAACAATAAGGGTCCTTCCCCAAACTGTTTCCACAATGTTAACAGCATACAGGAATCTAAAAAGTATAGTGCTTGATGTCCTGATACTTTTGTCCATGTGTTATATGACTCTTTCATGGTCACAGCCAAAAATTGTGTCCCTCTCTGGTGGGTACGAGAGAAAATATACCAAACAACATATCCAGCTGTCTCCGCGCGGTTCCAGGGCGCCACCCCAGAAACAGATAAACAAGACGAAGTACATATTCGGAGTCTTTACGGAATCACAGTGAGAGGTGTGAACTGTGAACACGCGCTGCACTCCGCCCGCTCCCGTCCCGCTTCGTGTTGATGGGCTAATTCCGCCTCACGACGGCCGGTCACCGTACACTGGCAGCTTTTATTAGTCATGAATCTCACTGGCTGTTACCCATAAACAGCTCGACGAAGGATCCCGTGAGTCAGATTGATTTAGTGGTGTGCCAACCCCAATAGCGGTTCACATCTCTGGAGAGAGGGAAAGCAAAACAGGCACAATGGAAGCCCCCCATCACCACGCCTTTCCTTTTACCCCATTTGCTTCCCCCCCTGCCATGCGCACCACCACCACCAAGCTGTGTTGTAACTAAGGAAACACCAGCTCGCAGAGACAATGCAAGCACACAACCCGAGGGAGGTGGAAAACGGTACGATTCTCTGAGGAGGAAGCTCCCATCAGTGTGGATTTGATTAAAGCTGATCTGAGTTCGTATTATCACACACACAGCTGTATTTGTGCGGTGTATTATCTGCATCCTACTCTCATAAACAAGCCAATTTCCCAGCCCACAGGCTCAGCTGCTCCCCGCTGCATAATGCATTTGTTTAGTGGAGTTAAGATCGTGCCGAAAATGGTGAAAACCTCGCATGGAAGTCGTCAAAAAAATGAAAAGAAGAAGAATAGTGTTTTACATCAGTTTGCTTTCGGAGGAAAACTCCGTTCCTGTTTACCACTTTCGCTAATGATGATGTGACCTGCTCTCGTTATAATTGGACGCGGTTCCTCTGAAAAGCCCAGTTTTAAAAACTCTTCCCGACATTTTAAACATGATCGCCGCCTTGTTTGCTTCGCCGGTGAATCTGTCATCTCGCAGACAGTTAGCAACCCGTTATACACGCCGTCTGTGATGTCTGGCGCCAATAAGGCACCTGCAGCATCCAGTCGGAAGTCTGTGGAACCGATTGAGTCGTGCATCACCCTCCGTGCGACGCCAAGGGTCTGCTGGGTGTTCTTTTCATTTCAGCGGCGCTTGAAACGGATCTGAGGAGCGCGCGGTTCTTTTTGTCATGGAGGAACAGAACAGATTTTAAGAACTGATTGTTGAAGACGCCGTTATTTCGTTTCTGTTTTCGCACAAGTCTGAGACTCTTGACCACTTTGATCCCGGCAACCTGGAAAGCGGCAATCAGGCTTGATTAGACATGGAGAGCGAAGGGAAAATAGGACAGTGGGGTTTCGCGAGGCAGTCGCTCACCCCGGCCTGTGCCGGTCGGTGTAACACCCACTCCTTCTGTCATTTTCATCAAACCGGCTACAGAGAGCTGAAGGGAGAGACATGTTCAGGGGCTTTGCTTGGTGGTAAATGTGATAAACTTGTCCTCGGGCACTTTGTTACACGGTGAACCCAGTCATCAGCTTCTGAAAGCTTATTGTGCAGTCAGGAGTGTCGCGGTGTTGATTGGAACTTAGCCACTCAACAGATTGGAAACCTTTTTTTAGACAATGAAAGCTTGTATTGGGAAGAAATCCATAATGACAGGGATAGGATGCGGGTATGGTTCTCACGGACAGCTTCATATGCTGTAGTGGGGGACAATAAAATAATCTGACAACCCCCCCCCCCGCACCCCCTGTGGAGGATTAAGCGTAAGATAATGTAAGATG
>JAOUQT010032533.1:0-11385 GCA_025769995.1 Xyliphius kryptos
ATAAGTATCAGCTGACCACGCTCCGTCAGTTTACGTGGCCTACCACTTTGTGGCTGAGTTACTGTCATTTCCATACACTTCCATTTTCTTATAATACAGCTGACAGTTGACTGTGGAGTATTTAGAAGTGAGAACATTTCACGACTGTCTTTGTTGCACAGGTGGCATCCTATCACAGTTCCACGCTAGAATTTACTGAGCTCCTGAGAGCGACTCATTCTTTCACAAATGTTTATAAAAACATGCCTAAGTGCTTGATTTTATACACCTGTGGCCATGGAAGTGATTGGAACAACTGATTCCCATAATTTAGAGAAAATAATTTTGGCAATATAATATATACCACCGCATATTTATTTCTGGGATCAGACACACAACAGGATGAACGGAGGCTACAATTAAACTACCTACTCCACAGGAGGAATTAGGAAGTAAAGCAGGCTCAGCAAGCTGGAACATGTTTCGATGAAACCAGCAAATTAAAAGCTTAAGCCTCTCGGATGTCAAGAGTCTGTGTTTATGCACACACGAATAGCTGTGTAAACTGTGAGTCATGACTTGCAGGTATGTTGTTTCGAAGAGTTTCAGAATTCTTTCACAAGGTACAGAAATGACCAGCCCCGGACGACGGAGTGGATTAAAGCAAGGAAGTGATTTAAGAATTAAAGTATGCTGCTGTTATTAGGAACGGTTTAAAGCTATTTTGGTAAATCTTAGTTAGTAAGGTGTTGAATACAGGGCATCTGGTAAGTTTTCAAACAGGCAAAGCAGATCCTGGGCCTATGTTATAGAATTTGTGAATTATAACTTTACTTGTACATAGAAATCACATCTTAGTCTTGTTGCCCTGCGAGTCAGGACTTAAATACAAATGAAAATAAAATCAGTTAACATTGTGTCTGCCGTCATACACAGCCTAGATTTCCTGTCTTCAAGACCTAAAAAAAATAACAAAGGTAAAACAAGGAACAAGCTCGGAAACAATACATTGATTTTCTATTTAAAATATGATATATACAAAGGAAAATATTACTAATGTTAAGTAAAGCAAATTGTCACACAAATTCAGTTACCAAGAATCTCCTGTCAAGCAACAAATGTTGCCGCTAGATCTGGCAGATCCTACAATCATTATGCAGAATCCCAGTGTCCAGTCCTACCCACTGCCCATTTATTCCTTGAGAGGCTCAGCTTCTATGGAAGTGAACTGTTTGGGGCGTTTTTTTTTTCATTTAGAGAAAAGAAAAATTCAAAGAAAATTTGGAAAAAAAACATTCAGGTCACAGAGGCAGGTAAAAAAGATAGGTGAGACTTTTAGTGATTTTCTTCAACAAAATGCTCTCTGCAGGGCTTTCGGTTGGATTGTCAGGAATTTAATTTGGCCATTCCAAAACCTGAACTTTATACTTCTTTACCTATTCTTTGTTATAACAAATTATCTTGCTGCATGACCTACAAATTATAATGTGTTCACAAACTTGTGTGGCCAACATCAAGTGCAAAGACCAACAAATTCTAAGCAAGCAAAAATTACAGTTTTTAAAAATGATGAATGCACTAAACCAATACTAATTACAGCTTACACACATCAGGAAACACTTTACAATGTGGCAAAGATCTTCCATAGGTAAATCAACCCATGCACACTGAAGGAGCTCTGCCTGTTTGCCTTGCTATTTTGATTCTTGCTTATGGGCTCAACCACAAATGGCCAGCCGCCGTGTAACCTTTGGAAGGATGTTTTTGAAGGTTCCTTAACTTTTGGTACACCCCCTGATACTGTGATACAGGAACAACCCACATGTGCAAATTTTGCTACACCTACAAATACAGTATGTGTCCTTATATGAGAGCCGTAACTACTAACTGGGGTACTTTATCACTGATCATACACCACCTGCCAGGTGTTCCTAATCCACAATCATTCAATATCATACTGTAATGTCAATATGGTAATAAACTATGTTTATTTTTTAAAATATAATTTACAATATGGTTCTGCATGGTTCAAATAAAATGAGACGAGGAAATTGATGGACATGATAACTTCATATTTTCTGCAAGGAGGGTCATGGCCATATCCTTTGGATCTTTGTGCTGAATGGTGCAAATGTTGCCATGTTGAAATGTACCACTTCAAATTTATACTAAACCAGTGTTTTTGCATGCATCTGATTATAGTTTTAATGCTATAATCATATATGGACATATTTAGCTTCCCAAAATTGGACATAGATTTCTTGTAGTTCATTATTTGTGGATTCATCAAGCATAAGCACAACTGATCCAACATTGCTAACTGCATAAAATCAATTTGTTCTTCAAGTCCAAATTGTATAATGTATCTGCTTGTGTTCTGTGACTAGTGAAATATTTAGAATACACAAATAATTCAGAACCACTTTCAGTAAATGGATGGGGGCTTCTGGTCATAATTTTCTTTGAAACTATTGACATTTTGATTTTGTCATATCATACACTGTCATCACCTGGCAATGGTTGGATGCATAGATGATCCAGCCTTATGCTGTAGCAGTATGGCCACTGATAATCCAGTTTACACCACTATTTTGTCCATCCTGGTTATTCTCTTCCATGTTGTCATGTTAAAGCTTCATCATAAGACCATATTAATGTAACGTGTGGGATTTGATCTGGCCATCTTATAGACTTGCTCATTGGTCATTATCTTCACCCATAAGATCCGCTCAATATGTAAAAGAGACCACTTGCTCCAAACTTCTGCCTTCCACCATGAAGTTCCTTCAGTGTTGTTTATTACTTTTGTTTTAACTGTATTGATAAGCATCATTTGAAGGATTCTCAGTATGAGACAGCACCTCACATATTATGTCATGTGTGATGATCCTGTATCCTCTGATAAATCCTTGTATTGATTTTCTTATCACATTTTCTCCTAGAATGTTGTTTTCTGGAATCATATTTTAATGCTTTTTAATGAAATAAAATGCCTTATTTTTTGCAAAGTCTATTTAATTACTTTTAATGCTTCAACAGCAAGAAGGACCCGGATTTGATCCCCAGGTGGGGCAACCTTGGAAATTTGTTTTTACATGTTTTAACCCATGTTCGTGTGTGTTTACTCCGACTTTCCCCAATGGTCCAAAGACATAATAATACGAATAATTAATCCCCATAGGGAAATTATTTGTGGTTATATGTGGTTCAAGCAGCGATCTTTTGGTCCCCTGCCTTTTACCCTATCCATTAAGCTACAACTGACACCTTGATATTATTCTTAACCTCAACCCTGGCAGAGCCTGAACCTGCAATCTTCTGATCCGAAGACAGACACCTTATTCATAAGGTCATATATGCTAAGTGAAATGGAGATCCAAAATTGTCCAGTCCAAAAGTACAAAAGGCTAAAGGTTGTATTAGGAAGGCCATCTGGCGTAAAATGTGCAGACTTAAAATGCAAGTGGCTCAGTGTTTTGACAAAAGAATACCCTGAGGAAACTCTGAAGAACGAGTTCCTAAGCCTTTTGCAGCCATCATTATCTGTTGGTGATGATTTGATATAAAAAAAACTACTTTAATGGTGTTTTCTGGACACTATGAGTGACATGTCGTGGTGATGTTTGTCTGTTATATCTAAGAGGCGTGGTTTACCCCATTTTAATACAAAAATACCCCGCCCCTTTGCCTGAGAGGGCGTTACCCAATCAGGAGCCTCGAATTACCAAATTTCCCCGTTTCATACACAAACACCTTGTATCCGGAAGTGTTACACGGTTCGACCGTACACGTTACACCTCAACGCCATTTAATCCGTTCATCTTTAGTGTTTTAGAGCATAAATAAAACATCAACTGAGATTATTTTCCTCTCTAAACCCGCTGCTATGCCTGGGTTAGATTATAAATTTCTTGAACGACCTCGTCGCCGCTTTCTGTGTCCTTTGTGCAACAAGCCGATGAGGGAGCCGGTGCAGGTGTCTACCTGCGGACACAGGTTCTGTGATACCTGCCTACAGGAGTTTCTCAGGTAAATAAACGGAACCCTCTTGTCATATCCTAATAGTTTATAAACTTTCATCTTTATTTTATACCCCTGGTTACACCGTAAATAAAGTTAGCGCACTTTATGCATACTATACTAGTTAGTGCCCTAGTGACGTGTTTATGACCTGACCAATGCATGTTTTGACTATGCTTTTCACGTGACCTAATATCTTTATGTTGTTTGTGGCGAATTCTTTATTTTACACTGAATGATCACAATCAATCATTAACAGTAAATTACATTTAAAGCTTCCAAATTGGTGGTTATGTCTCAGTTAGCTCTCCTATAAGGTGATGATCAGTCCAGTGTACAGCAGAAGGGAACGTTTACCAGTATGAACAGGTTTGGCCACATGCTTTGACAACATGAACTTGCACAGCTGCTGCATCAGGCATGGGTCAATTTGTGTATGGAGCATGTTTGCTGCCCTGTGTTCTGTTTGTGCTATAAAACTCACATGGTATTTTATCTTTTTCGGACAAGTCTCTACAAACTCTAGAGACAGTTGTGTGTAAAAATCCATGTACATCAGCAGTTTCTGAAATACACACCAGCTTGTCTGTTACCAACAAACAACCCATCTTCAAAGTTATTAAAATCACCTTCTTTCTGATGACTAGTTTGCACTTTGTCTTGATCACCTCTACATGCCCAAATGCACTGAGTTGTTGCCATGTGATTGGCTAAGTAAATATTTCTGTTAACAAGCAATTGAACGGGTATACATAATAAAGTGGCCAGTATATGTATACTGATTTATATTTGATCTAAAGTTTAAACAAGGTTCTTGACCTGCATCTGTTCAAAAAACCTTACTAACACGTATAGGTGAGGTATTCCTAATAGAATGAATAATTAGTGTATATATTAAATGAGCTGGTAAAAATGTTTTTTTTTTTAGATCTGCATCTGTGTAGAAACATGTACAGTGTTCCTAATGAAGTGAATGATGGTGCTTGTCATTTGAATAAGCTAGTAACATCCCACGAGTTTAATTTTTATTTTAGATATTTAATGTTAAGATTAAAAACTAATAAAGTGACAGTCGAGTGTAGTCAAGTTTTAAATAATTCAGTATGTCTGCATTAGCTTCTCTTTATCAGAAAGTGCCTTGAGCGAGCGAAAACCATTTTGACATGCACTGAATACAGATGAGATCTACACGCATATCACTTACAGGTACGAGCTTACATTGTGAGTCAGAACCGGTGGAACAAGATGACAGATGTTTAAAAATGGTGTTTAGTCAACCTAAGGGATACGTTTACACACGGACGTTGGTTCATGTGGGCTGATTTGCAAATTTTGATCAATTCCCACAAAGCAATTTGTTTGAGAAGGTACAGCGGTTAAGTTTAGAACCGGGTTTAATTCCTGTACCACGTCTTACAGCTTTATTTGTATGAAATCGAAGAAGAGTGTCATTCCTGTTTGGTGGAATTTAACTTGTAAAAACAAATATTGAAACCAGAGCACTGGGTTTTTTTTTTTTTCTTCCTCTGTTTAATTTGGGAACTTATTTATAGCTTTTCGTACAAGGAACTCCTTCAGAAAACACTTAGCAAAAGTTGACATGTGTTAAGAATTGAATTGTTTTTATTCTTGAATTATTTAATATGTAATAATTAATTCCTTTGTTTCTCGCTATATTCCTAACTTTCTTTTTCCAGGAATTGACTCAGTCTTAGTCTTGGACTTGGAGTTTTTTAATATTAAAACTGTAAGCAAACTTTACGTATAATTTAGTTCTAATAGAATTTCAGAGCATTTCTTGTTTCCACCACATCACATTTAGATCCCCTGGCGAAGTAAATAATAATTATATTAATTTATACTTTATTAATCCCGTCCCGGGTATATTCAGCACTTACAGATTCCCGTCGCAGTGTGCTGCCCCTTATTGAGGCACATGGGGAGCAATTAATGGCACTTCATCCGTGAACATTTTGGTTATGTTGGGATGTTTGACCTTTTGGTTCCAAGACCTCCATCCTTACTATTAGGAATTATGAGTAGTGTTTAAGACATTCATGAGGTTTTCAAAAGGACTCCCTCCAAAAAATTTGTTAACCTTTGTGTTGTCTTGTGGGTCAAAAGGCACCTAGTAGCTTAAAATCTCTTAAACTATCTTTTTCCAACTTGAAATTTTATGGCTTTTACGAAAGGAACCAGATCATATAAAAAGTGATGCTTTGTTTTTGTTTATGTTTTCATTTGGGCTGTATACCACTACAGAGGTACAAAGATTGTATTATGGTCTTTTTTTGACCCGTGAATTATAAAAGAATTTATACACTAAAAAAATGTTCAAAGGCCGCACGCAAACTCTCTCATATACACACGCACCTACACATACACACACATCAAAGAATCTGGATTGATATAGGAATTGAACTTCCTTTTGACCTGCATCCTCCTCACTCTTGATTTGCAGCTATCCCCTCACATCACACAAGCTCCCAAACAAAACAAAAAAATGTCTTGGACATAATTCTGTATAGGAGATATATAAGGTACCCTGAATCAAATTCCTAGTTGGTTTCTTGCTGAAGCCATGAGTAGATGTTTTACTGTCAAACATGTCCTGGATGAGATATTTTCAGGAGCTCAGGAGTAACAAAAGGATGAAGGTGTATCTGAAGAGGATGATGCATCTTGAGATAAACAAGTTGTTCCTCAAGCTGACAGAGAGACATTTTTGTCAAACAACGGCAGAATTGCATGGTTCTCATCAAATTGAGACAGCAACCAGGGAGGAACCACGGCATCAAACATCATAAGACTCCAGGGCCAACAAGTTATTTGTCCAGGACATTACATCCATCTTTTTCATGTTCATCACACAAGCCAGTTCTGCACCTAGAATAAGGACTGCAAGACAAAATCTGTGTGATAAAATCTGCATAGCCAATTTTCACATTCACACATCATGTCCTACATTGCTAAATAGTATGTTGAAAATTGTTTACAAAATCAAGCAGTATGTTGTTGCTTTGTTGTTATAAGAGCAGTATTTTTTTAATTCACTTCCTAAAAAATATAAAAAGAAAAAATGTTGACAAAGTTCCAGATTATTGACATTAAATTGTCCCGCAATCAAGTTCTGTAGGCTCCACAATCATAGGAAAGACTGTTAAAAGTTGTCTGAAAGACAACAACTGACACCTTGAGTGTTACAGTATACAAGTTACTTTTTATTCCTATTAGTTTATATATGTCAAGAGGGAACAGACATTCCTGAACCGAAGAAGGTCCTGAGAGTACATCTTTTAGCATATTACAATGCTACAATAAAATTTTTTATTATGAATACCTGGTTTGTCTTATTATTAATGCTCTTTATAATTTGCATATGGAACTGATCAGCGGCTTTACTGTTAAACAACGACTGGTTTTAGTCATTGTGCTAATGTTCTGCAGATAGTTTTTTTACACCTAGCTCAGACTAAGGAAGTTATGTGGACCAGTAGATAAATGTAACCCACGTATCTCCAAAATAAACCTTATGTCCTTATGAACTGATTCAACTTTCTGTGCATAGAATAATACATCGTTAATTAAGTTCTCTGATGAAAGTAAATTTTGTATTTCCTTTGCAAATCACGGTCCCAGAGTCTGGAGAAAGAGAGGAGAGGCACAGAATCCATGTCACTTGAGGTCTAGTTTAAAGTCAGTGATGGTTTGGGGAGCCATGTCATCTGCTGGTGTTGGTCCACTATGGTTTCTGAGATCCAAGGTCAATGCAGCTGTCTTCCAGGAAATTTTAGCACACCTCATGCTTCCTGCTGCTGACCAACATTTTGGAGGTGCTGATTTTATTTTTGAATGGGACTTGGTACCTGAATGAAGTACCTGGTTTAAGGACCATGGTATGCCTGTTCATAATTGGCCAGCAAACTCGGCTGACCTTAACACTATAGAAAATATATGGGGTATTGTGAACAGGAAGATGCGACACGCCAGACCCAACAATGTAGTACAGCTGAAGGTCACTATCGGAGCAACCTTGTCTCTCATAAAACCTGAGCAGTGCCACATACTGATCGACTTTATGCCACACCGCATTGCTGCAGTAATTCCGGCAAAAGGATCAAGTATTAAGTGCTGTATATGATCATACTTTTCATGTTTATACTTTTCAGTTGGCAAGAATTTCTAAAAATCATTTTTGTATTGGTCTAAAGTAATTTTCTAAATTTGAGATTTGGGTTTTTTATTAGTTTTCAGTTATAATCATCAAATCATAAGAAATAAACACTTGAAATATATCAGTATGTGTGTAATGAATGCGTATAATATACAAGTTTTCCTTTTTGAATTGAATTATGGAAATAAATCAACTTTTACATGATATTTGAATTTTATGACCAGTAATGTTGCACAAGGGTTATTTTAAGCAGTCTCTCTGCTTGATCACATTTTGAAGCATGGGTGCACATGCCAAAAATGATTAATTCGTGGTAGCACCATCCATACTCTTTGGCCCCACGTGGTCACGATGTGTGTTTATGCACCTCTTTATTTACAGCTTCAAGTGTATTGCACACGGCAAATCTGGGTGGGCGATTTTATGGGGTGTTTTTTATGCACTACCACCTGTCGTTTTGGAGATAACTGCAATGAAGGACAGTTTTATTGGGCTTGTTCAAAAATGCAAAAAAAAAAAAAAACACGACTTGGCAATCTGAGTCCTCTTCAGATGCTGAAACAGACCACGGCCCTTTCTTACACCCCTAGGAATGTGCATACGATGCTCACCACTATCATATCAACAGTCAGACTATTATTGCTACAGTTTCCACAATTGAAGCGTTCGACACGTCCAGGTAGCTGCACCATTAAAATAACAATTCGGCAGAATCAAACTGTACCTAGCTCTTAAAGGGAGTGTCAAGTGACACGCTGATTGGTTTAATGCTTAAAACACACCCATGATTAAATAAGAAAATTTGTACATGCCATTGTGCATTATAGCCATAATTTTCTGTCGTTATGATAGCAAACACAAAAATAATAATAATAAATAATGCTGCGTAGTGCGTGACTGACATCATGCCTAATGATCGCTAAAATAGTTTTGCTAAAAGGCTATTTGTAAGTGCAAATAAAATAAATCACATAACTCCTATTTATAGCATCTTTACACTGACATTGTATACTGTATACATGTTCATTTTAAAATACACTAAGTTAAGTTACTACAAAGAATGAAATGGTTTCTCTCTGTCTTATATTGATGACATTCTTTGTCACTACGGGGCCCCTAGAGCTTTAATGACAGGATCTCAGCTACTTCTTTTAGTTCCAATTTATGTTTTAAAATAAAACTTGCGTTCGTGAGGATCAGACATATGTAGGGAGATTATTCTAAAACCAGAAATCTCACCATAGATAAACCACGATTATACCAAGTATAAAGCATCGAGTTGAAGCCATGTGATTGGCTGATTAGATATTTGTGCTAACATGCAATTGAATCAGTAGATAGTGCTATGGCCTTACAGCAAGATCATGGGTTTGAGTTCCAGGTCAGGCAACATGGTAAATTTCTGTGTGGTGTTTGCATGTTAACCCGTGCAAACACAGGGAGATCTCCAGGTACTCCAGTTTCCTCCCGCATTCCAACACATGCATGATAGGTTAATTGGTGTCTCTAAATTGCCCGTTAGTGTGTGAATGTGTGTTTGATTGTGTGCGTGTGTTTGCTTCCTATGATGGATTGGCGCCCTGTCTACGGTTGTTCCTGTCCTCACGTCCAGAGTTTCCTGCACCGGTTTTTCCATGACCGTACAACTAGGATTAAGTGGGTATAGAAAATGAATGAATGAATGAATAAATAATATATTCCACTTATATAGCGCCTGACTATGTATACTAAACATGACCTTTAAACAATCGAAACTGACAAACAGACTTGGGCATAATTGCGCACCATCATATCCTGTAAACTTTCCTGACCCTGTAGTCATCATTGTGTTGTTTTAAACATGCAGTCAGACAAGTTGTCTTCTTGAGTGGAATTTTAAAAGCTCTGTTAAAGACTTTATTGTACGAACGGGTGCTTATTGTTCACATGTTTTGCTCGTGTCTTACACATGGGCAAGAGAGAAGAACTGGTTTCAACGTTACTTTGATTTACAGCAGGATTGTATTATTGTCTGTGTGTACACAGACAGTGTAGCACAAACCTCTTAACATACCGGTTCCATTAAACCACTGGTGCAATGTTATTTTGATCTGACATGGTTTAAAAAAATTTTTAAATGATTAATTCTCTTTAGGAATTCACAGGGAAGTGTTTTTTTTAAAATTACTTTACATTTTTTTAGCTGCAGCCATGAAAATTGAAATTACAGATACAACCCGTTCACTTTATGTCGCTGCCTTTAAAATCACTCATTCATTTCTATGTGGAGAGGTTATAGTGTGTGACTGACTGAAGGAGAATCTGCTTTAAAATCCTTATAATTCACATAGGAACTCGATTAAAAGATGTAAAAAATTTGTTAAATAGAACAGAACGGTGGCACAGTAGTTAGTGCTGTGGCCTCACAGCAAGGAAAACCCGAGTTCAATCCCTGAGTTTGGCAACCTGGGAAATGTCTGTGTGGAGAATGCATGTTCTCCCCGTCTTCGGTTTGGTTTACTTCTGGTGCTGTGGTTTTCTCTCACAGTTCAAAGACAAGAACACTAGGTAAATTGGAAATGCTACATTGTCATTGACCTGTGTTGAGATATATGACTTGCGTCGAAGTATGATCTTGTTCCTGTCATTAAAATGACCACTGGTTCAGAAGATGACATTAAACAATAAATAAATGAATAAATTAATATATAAATACAGTAAATAAATGAATAATGGCTGCACGGTGCTGCAGTGGACAGTGATGAGGCCTCACAGCAAAAAAATCTCGGGTTCAAGCACCCATGGGGGACGACTCTAATTTCTATGTGGAGTTTGCATGTTCTCCTGGTGTTTGTTCGGGTTTTTTTTAAATTGCTTGTTAGTGTATGATTGTGTGTGTGTGTGTGTGTGCGTCCTATGGTGGATTGGCGCCCTGTCTAGGTTTGTTCCTGCCCTCAAATCTAGAGTTGCCTGATGGGCACCAGCTTCCCTGTGACCCTAAAAACTAGAATTAAGTGGGTATAGAAAATGAATGAATGAATGAATGAATGATTTCTGCCCCATTCTGATGCTCGGTTTGCACTTCAGCACGTTGTCTCTACCACCTAAATACCTAGATACCTAAATGCATTGGGTTGACACCATGTGATTGACTTATTAGATACAGGGGTTAGACAATAAAACTGAAACACCTGTCATTTTAGTGTGGGAGGTTTCATGGCTAAATTGGACAA
>JAOUQT010032544.1:0-11384 GCA_025769995.1 Xyliphius kryptos
CCCATAGTACTCAGGCGAGCAGAAGGTACAGAAAAATGAATGGCAGAGGAGGATCTGAGCGAGCGAGAGGAAGATGCAATAGTAAGAAGATTAGATAGATATGGGGGGGGCAAGATTATGGATGGCCTTGAAGGTATAAAGAAGAATTTTGAAATGTATTATGTAGGTTACTGGGAGCCAGTGTAGTTGTTGGAGGACAGGAGTAATGTGATGAAATGACAGAGTGTTGGAAATGGTACGTGCAGCAGTATTCTGAACCAGCTGGAGCTTATGGAGAGATTTATGAGGAAGACCAAACAGAAGAGAATTGCAGTAGTCTATACGGGAGGTAACAAGGCTATGAACAAGAATAGAAGCAGTATCGGGGGAGAGGGAGGGCCGTAGACGCTTAATATTACGGAGATGAAAATATGCAGACCGGGTTGTATGACTGATGTGGGATTGAAAGGATAGAAAGCTATCAAGGATGACACCCAGACTCTTAACCTGAGGTGAGGGAGAGACTAAGGAGCTGTCGATTTGAATGGAGAAACTGTCAACTTTAGGATTTTGAGCCACTGAGCAAAATTTATGTTTTATCGCTATTGAGTTAAGGAGAACATACTCACATACTTAACCCTTTCATAAAAAAAGCAAAGGAAAATGTTCAATTTTAATTGTTTATTTGTTTGGGGCATTTGTTTGGGTGTTCTTGTTTTTTTTTTTTTTTTTTTTTTTATTTTAAATAAGCTCCCTTACCCCTCCCCCAATGGATGTGTTGGCACTCAGTGGTAAGATCATAACATAAACCAGTAATACAAATATAATAATAATAATAATAATAATAATAATGATATTAAAAGACATTGACATGCTAACTACATTTACATTTAGTCATTTAGCAGTCCATTTAGTAGTCAAAGAGCGACTTATAAATGAGATATCAACACAAGACAGTAGTTTTAGGAAAGACCATCAACCCTGCGCATTACTCGATCAGGCTGTTTTTTAATTGCAAGTTCCACAGACACCTCTTTGTTTTCTTAACAAATGTGACTTTTTAGTCAAGTGGAATGTGTCCAAGGTTATCATGTCTAGGGGTTGTGAGGGTCTAGGGATGTAGTGTTTCTTCTGGTTGCGCCATGGTTTTGCACAAAACTGTCACAAGTTTGGCCCTAGAGTCAGCTCTTGCTCCTGCTCACTTAGGGCAATATTTAAAAAATATGGATGCCCCTTGATGGAGCAGTAGATCATGGATGATTCCAGATGATCTGACTCAAAAGAACTATTTAAAACCCCACGTGTCTGGTTTGTTGGCAATATAATGCCAAAAGTGCCAGCCCTTGGCTCTGTTGAGCAATATGTTCAACTTTCTTGAGTGTTTTGAAATACTATTTACAGCATCGGGGGCTCAAATCTTCAATCATGAACCTGGAATGTCCCAATGTCTTCATGTTTCCAGGTTTTTTCCCTGCCTTTGTTTAGGCCTAGGTGTAAAGTAGGGTCACTGGTGTCATCTGGCTCCTCCAAGGAAACTGTTTTCAGGGAGTTTATGTCTTTTGTCTTCTTCTTATGGCGGTTTAAAATATGAACTTGTTGAATCTCCCGTTTGTGATGGCACATAATCAGGATCCTCTATTTGGTCCTCGAGAGTCTTGAGTTTTTTCTGATATGAGGGGTGTCAATTTATTATTTGTAAAAATAAATAATAATAAAAAAAAGTTAGCTTTGTTACCATCACTCATTTTGTTACTAACAATATGAATGATCCGAGATTTTTATCTCTAAGCAAGAAGTTGGTTTTAATTAATTTAGCTGAGCATGTACACTTCCACTCTAAATAGTCAATTCAACCATTTGGTCACATATGTTTAAAAAAATATTAGACCTGTATAAAACATTTATGCTGTATAAAGTTACATTGTTTTGATCAGTAAAGGCTCTGAAACTACAATGTGCACAGAAAATATGCTTACCTTAAAAAATTTGGCCAAAAAACGTCCCAATGTTTTACAGGTTGCGACTTGGAGATGAACTCAAATGTCATACTATTGAAAGACACAGTGACCCCTAGTGGATTGTTCTGGCATAACACACCTCATAACACGAAAAAAGACACAGGGACCAAAAATATGTCTTTAACATGTCCTTAACAAACCTATGAAAGTCACATTAAAGTAACTTATAATGAGCAAATTGAGTGGCTGATTATCCAAGACTGATTTATACTGGTTCATTAAAGAAAAACAAATATTTTGTGAGAACTAAGCTAAAAATGTTAAAATGTTAGTTAGTGGGACACCTAGCTTCTAGGCCTACATACAATATATTCATGTGTTTCTATACACAACAGAAACATACAGTAAAACCAAACCACCTTAAGACAAGAAGCCCACCAGGTCTATATCTAAATCTATAACTTCTGCATTGGCACGGTGGCATAGTGGTTAGCATTCTCAGCGCTGGGGATTCCCGTTTCGAATTCCAGTCTGGATGGCGTATCCATGTTCTCCCCATGTCTGCGTCAGTTTCCTCTGGGTTCTCTGGTTTCCTCCCACATTCCAAAAACATGGATTCAAGGTAAATTAGATGCTTTAAATTGCCCTGTATAGGTTTTGTGTGAGTGTGTGCTCAGCGATGGATTGGCATCCTGTCCTGGTGTGTCTGCCCAGCGCCCAAGACATTATCCCCTAAATGGGGTGCCCCACCATGACCCCAGTACAGGATTAAGTTCTGCATTTTACTAGTTCTGGATGCCAAAACTGTTTAATCAGGGATTGTATGTTAATTATTGTTTTTAATACTCAAAGAAAGCACTTTGACATCATATGAAAGTTAAACAGTTTACAGAAGTGAGAGTATATGAAATAAAATGTTTGTGACAGCAAGGGTGTGGTGGGAGAGAGCAGCGATAACAGGAATAGAATCTTAACAAAATCTTTTAAAAAATGATATTTTTAATAGTCTGCTGAATGTTTTGATTTTTTTTTACCACTCAACTTTTCTGGAATTTCACATTAATTAATTGAAATATTTTTTTATTTTTAGATATGATAAAATGATACATCAGATTTTAGTTGGTAATTGGTGTAAAGTATATTTTATAATGTAACCCTTACATAAGTTATAATAATAAAAAAAATCCACATGAAAATATGAATAAAAAAAAAATGGTAATATTAACTTACTGTATACTGTCATGAATGCTTAGATCATACTAAGACTGTGACTTAAGATTTCAATAATGACTTTACCTGCTGAACCAATGTGTTTTCTTCCATTTCTTTTTTGTCTTCAAATAGCTTTATGTATTAAAATATTACTCTCTATTAAATTGCATGCATTTGTGCCCTTCTTTAACTAGTCAGAATCTCATCTTATAGGAGGCTGAGCCCTCCTTCTTTCACATGTTGATAAAACCAAGTAGGCCGGTCTTATCGGTCCCATTGACTTTTTCAGCAAGTTTCTTTCCTGGTCATACTACTTCACTATCTCTTACTAAACATGTAGAGTGTCTGAATGACTAAAACAATGTGTGGTGTTTGAAAAATGTAATTTCATTCCCTTGGCTGCCCGATCAAGTGGGTCCTCACGAGGGCGCCACTCATGAGGGCAGGACTGTGAACAGGACATGACCGATTGGGCAGTCCGCTGTTTACATAAACTATTTGGAGCTGCGAGCCATGTGGCTAGCTCTCAGACATTCTTCCCTCATCTCTGTGGCCGCCATGTGTTAGTCCATTGCGAGAAAAAGACAGCAGTGGCGTACATAAACCGTCAGGGTGTTATGTGTTTCCCAAGCTTGCATAACCTAGCTCACAAGCTGCTACTGTGGAGCAGCCAAAACATGCGGTTATTATGAACGATGCACGGCCCAGGCCGTTTGAACACGGCTACAGACCTCCTGTCACAAGGAAACCTACTATATGGGAAGTGGAGCCATTTCGCCAGTGTTTCCTGTTAGAGGCCTGCGGGTTCCCACAGGTCTAACAGCAGACTACACTAGATGCATGTCGGCGTCTGGAGCGTTCTTTCAGGGGGTTTTGCTGGAACAGATCTGTTCAGCTGCAAGTTGGGTGGCCCCACACACCTTTGCGAGATACAACTATCTCGATGTCACATCGTCTGCGGTAGCGCACTTGGTGTTAGGTGTCACTGCACAAAGCTGATAACACACAGATATGTGTCTCACTCGACTTACGCACCACATTATATGGCTTCAGACCCTCCCTCATTCAGGCAGGAAGGGCAGTGGGATGTGTCCAGCACCGCCCCCGTTCGGGAGGAATATCCTTCTCTGGCGTCAGAGCTCACGGTGACGTATGCAGTGTAACCAAGGAGTTGTTCAGCTCTCCCATAGGTGGATCTCGAAACAAGAGGATAAAAGAGAATGAAAGGTCACTATAGTAACCCTGGTATTCTGATATCATGGAGTGGAGAGCTCCATGTAGCCCAGCTTGCAGCACCAGAAGCGAATACAGTCACTGAAGAAGGAACACGGCCCATCCAAATATATGTATGCTGAGAAGGGGCGTCTTGGTCGCCTAGCATTGGACGCGTGTTTCTGTCTGTCAAGCCAGACTGGATGCTTCTGTAACGTCAGGACCTGATGCATCTCGAAATGTGAGGATGAACGAGAACCACTACACCATCTTGCCACACTGTCTTCCTTTGTGGGGCAGATGTAAGCTTGTGGTTAAGGAACCATTCTTGCAACCTGAACATATCCGGTTCGATTCCTGGCCCCCCAAATTACTATGGCTGAAGTGCCCTTGGGCAAGGCATCTAAACCCAATTGTGCCCCAGGCACCAAATACAAGGCTGTCCACCACCTGGGTGTTTATATGTGTTTCACTGCATCGATGGGTTAAATGTGAAGGAACAATTTCTCTGTGTGGAAACACAGTAGGCAAAATAAATCACTTTATCACTATATGTATTTTATAAAAACTACACAGTACATATTTAAACTTTCTCATTAAATTAAAAATAATATAATGTTTTCCGATATAAAGTCATTTCTGTTATTTGCAAATATTCTTTAAACAAATTGAAAAGATTGGTCTAGGTATAAATTAATATTTAAGACATAGAAGCAGTTTTCTGTCCAAAGACGTGGCAGGTTTGGCCATATATCTGCTTTTCATTAGTGTCTTTGTTCATCCATAAGCCTTTATAGTGCTTTATATCATTTAGCGTTGCAGTGCAACTGCACTGTTTTTAATTTGTTTCAGCACATCTAACACAAGGGAAGTGGGTTTTCTTCAAATCCTTCAACACAAATCACAGGTTTAGGACAGACGACACTTCTGGCACACAGCATAGTCACCAGAAAGGAATGTCCGAAAGGCATAAAGGGGTTGTATGGATCATTATTGCATCTTGTCTGTAAAAAGAAATGAGACATTAAGAGGCGAAACATCACAAAACATACAATTTCTCTTTGTTTTAAAAAGTGGCCACTCTTCAGTTATTACAGTTGTGACATTATAAGTATGAACTCCTGAATGTTTTATTGAACTGGCAGACTAGTGAGAGTGTTATGTTCAACAACTTACTTGGCTAAAAGAGGTGAGGAACAAATGAATGTGAGAGAATCCCGACACAGATGTGTCACTTGAATTGTTCCGCAAACTCCTAATATATGACTTTAAAACAATGAAAAATATAGTCACAATACAGAAATCAGTAAAACTGCTTTCAATAAAAAAAGACTACAGAAGGTATTTTTTTAAAAATACTGAAAGTATGTGACAACCGTTTTACTGATACTTAAATAATATTAGTGTGAAGTTTGCATGCTATTCTGGAATTTCCTTTTGAAAAGTTTAAAGACACAAGTTAGATAACTAGGGATTCCAAATTGTTGACTGTGTGCTGCTAAATGTCAGCCCATGTCGCTGCACATCTGTTAGATATCTGTAAGTCAGGCTATAGTTTGTGGTTTGTCTTCCTTCTTCAAAGATGGTCACATATGTATTCAGAAAGAATGAAAGCAATGCATTAACTAATCCTGCATGTAGCAATATCATATAAAAGAACGGGGGCTATAAACAAATGTATTTACCACAGATTATTTATTTGAAAAATAACACACTTTTTTTTACCTGGAGTGCAACATATGGGTAAATATTATGGAGCTGACTACAAAATGATTACACAACTTCAGAGGTCTTTCAAACCATAGATATGATCTTGTGTAGTGTAATTAACACTACCATATTTGTGACTGATTTGTGTCTTGGATGGTTATTGCATATATCATAATTCAACCCTCATGTTTAATAGAAGTATGCCATTTACCTGTACTGAAATATGAAGAGCTGAATACTGTAACCACAACTCCTGCTGTTGAGATGTCGAGAGATCTGAAATTCCATTTTTAACTTTAAGATAGTGTGACATGCACATACTCTCCAGCCCAGGGTTCTCTGACTGTGAGAAGACTAAAGACATGATGCATTGTTTTATTTTTATTGTATTATTATTGTCAGTAAAAGTAAAAAGTATGTACAGTGCATGTAGAAAATCCAATTTGATAGAATTGTAATGGTGTAAAGACACTGTACTGAATAAACACTTATCACAAGATAACAGACCATTAGGCAATAGCAGGTGGAGAAGGTCTTTTGCAATCATGGTTCCCAGAATCCCAAAGTTGACAGCTCTAAAGTAAAAAACAAAAAACAATAAAAATTTACTTTATGACCTCAGAATATTACAATCAAAATAATGTACCGTATGTATGACTTGCCTTTTACATGTGTATTTATGCATGACTCAGCATTACAATTTATAATGTAGTTAACAAAATCTTTTCATTTGCCAAAGTTATAATATAAAGGTGCAGAATAGCACACATCAGTTGTCGTCAAACTTGTAAAGCATCTGCACTTTCCCCCCCCCCCCCATTCTTCCATTTTCCATTCTTACTTACACCAACACTAATAAAGAATGTGCTGTATTGCAATCCATTAACTAAAACTATTGAAGTGGTGGTCATATATTTGGTGGTAAAAAACATTTTAAGTATGGACTTTATGTATAGTTTTTGTTTTTAAAGGCTATAACCTTAATTTGACCAAGCTATAAAGAAATGTAATGGGGTCAGAAACAAAAGCTGTAGACAAACAAATTAAGGCAAAAAAGCACAAGTACAGTTTTTTGTGTAAGATAGCAAATAAAAAAATAAAAAGTTTGAATCCTTTGCACTGTAATTAGAGTTGCAGTGTAGAAATATGAGTATAGAATGGCCATATACACACAAATAAAAATCTGTGACAATTTAAAACATTAATGGATGCAGTGCACAAAATAATTTTAAAGATTTTAAATTAAGAGTTTGTTCTACATACCTAGGGTATGAGGAATGGAACAAGGGTGATGCAAACATTCCAACTGGGATGATAATATCTTTACCAGAGACAAATGGAGTGATTGACAACCTAAGTATAAATCACATAATAGCCAATTTTTGCAATTGCATTAAATGACATATAACATATAACAATTGGAAAAGTAATAAATTCTGAACAGTGTCAATGTCTGGACACAAAGTATAAAAAAGTTATAAAACTGTAAAGTATAAAGTAAAGCACTTACACAGTATGCTGGAAGTAAGAAAGCAGATTCCTCCTCCACTTCTGCTGAAGTACTAGCAGCTGAAGGTAGTTAAAGAAATAGTCTTTCTCACTCATAATCACCTAGCACAGGAGAAAAGTACAGCCCACATTGCAAAGTGTAAATTTATTGTATTTATGTAATTTATTTAGAAATAGAAATACACTTTTTATGAAGTTATCTAAAATACCTTGGATTTAAGCAATACCTCTTTATGGTCCTGATGAGGTTGTGACATGCTGAAGTTTTCATTTTTAGTGGAGAGTCTCGGCATTAGATAATTCACCTGGAAGAAAATATTGCTGACTGTTTCATAACTGTAGGTACACTTATTATTATATATTTTACCATCTTGTTGTGCGAGAACAGTTTTACCTTTTACCTTATTCAAAACCAAATCCTGTGTCTTCTCATCACGCCACTTTAGACTGGCAACTTTCGTCTTGAAAGAGTAATAAATGTCTCGTATAAGCTCTTCTGCCTGGCAAAATAGAAGGAACATTGTGATGAATCAACTAATGTGCATCCAAACAATGAAATAGAATAAAAAGAAAAAGAAAACGCAAATAATCATAATAGTTAAAAAAAAAAAAAAAAAAAACTATATAGAGGAGCTAGATGATATTACAAATACGGTGGAGTCACAGCCACAAGTTTCTTGTAAACTATTAGAAAATTATGTACATCTGGAAATGTTTATATGGATGGTCCTTTCCGTGTAAACACAGTAGGCCAATAGATAACGTATGTGCAACATAATTAATAACTTAGCATTAAACATAGTTGTCATACCTCCTTAGTGGCATATTGTTCCTTGATCAGATTTATGAGTAAAGTGTCAAACCCCTTTACTGATTGCAGAACACATTGTTTCCACTGAGGCACATCCTGAGGAAACAAAATTGAGTTGTTTTAAAGATTGAATAAATCTTTAAGTTTGAATATACAGTACACTGTAAATAACTAAGACAAAACACACACCTCCTTTCTATCGTTGATTGAAATGGAAAAGCTTTGCATGGTCTGTGTGAATCTAGTGTCCAATGCAGGAATGAGGGTCTGTAGCAGAGTCATGATCATGTATGTATGGAGAGGATAACTGCAATGTAAAAAGTGCACACACACACACACACACACACACACACACACACACACACACACACACACACACACACACACACACATTTTTCAATCACAAAACTTAACATAAAGTTTAAACTAATCAATTTGAAACAAAATGTACCTGTTTATGTTTTTATATTTAAGTTTCCAGTCACTTATTATTTTGGACAAATCAATAATGTAGGGACGGTTATGCAATAATACAAAATCAGAGAGGCTAATGGGCAAAGGATGAAATAAAGCTTGAAGACAACTAAGCCAGTCAATACTGGGAGCCATCATCTATATTAGAAAGAAAAGAAACCTCAATGTAGATTTATTTAGACATTAATTAACATATGCTTATAAGCACAAAGAAAATGCTAACACCCACCTGGAGCTCCTCTATTGTGATTTTATGATAGAGGAGATTTTTGCTGAGCCGGTAGTCAAGTGGTGAGGTTTTTATAACTAAAGTTGAACTCAGAGACGTAAACAAGCCACAACCCTGATTACTTACGGCACTGCTAAAATTTAACAGGGACAGGAGATTCTTACACAATGTAAAGAATGGTCGCAATGCCTGAAAATCACAGAACGAAAAATGTATTGTTCAAAATTTTAATCCTTTTAAAGGACTAAACCTATCAATATGTGTAACCATACCTGTTTGCTAATTTTAGATTTTTCATTCTGGATATTCCATTCAATTGGGCACAGAAAATGTGGTTGATCAATCTGAAGAAATATTATAGGTATGAGTTATTTAAAACAAGCTCTGGGTTAGTGGTTTGTAGAAACACAGAATTTTTTTAAATTACATTTAATGAGTTAGTATAACATGGTTTGGGACTGCTGAGTTGTAGGGCCTGTCACATAAATGGCAAGTTCTTGGTACTATGCTAAAGGTCATTTGAATTGAACAGGTGATATTTTTGTAAGGAATTACTGAAAAAAGTAAGCCGCCAAGAATCACTTGATTTCTTGGTGATAATACAGTGAGGCAAAAACGTGTTTAGTCAGCCACTGTTGGAAAATAAGTCAATGGCAAAAGTTCAACTCAATAATTTGTAACATAATCTTTGTTGGCAATGACGGAGGTCAAACATTTCCTTCCTGTAAGTCATTTGCACACGCTGTAGATGGTATTTTGGCCAATTCCATGCAATGCAAATGTTTTGGGGCTGTCACTAGGAAACATGTACTTTCACCTTCCTCCACAAATTTTCTATTGGGTTGATGTCAAAGACATCCACTCCAGAACCTTGAAATGCTTTTTTGGAGCCACGCCTTCGTTGCCTGAGCAGTGTGTTTGGGATCACTGTAATGCTGAAAGACCCAGCCATGTTTCATCTTCAGTGCGCTCACTGATGGAAGGAGGTTATGGGTTAAAGACTCAAGATACATGGCCCTGTTCATTCTTCCCTTAACATTGATCAGTCGTCTTGTCCCATTTGCAAAACCCCCCATTTCTACCCCCCAACTCAACATTCTTCTTTCTCCAAACATGAGTGTTAATCAAAAAGTTCTATTTTGGTTTAAGTTGACCACATTCTTACATTCCTATTCTGAATTATACATATGCTCTCTTGCAATCATCAGATGAGCCTGGGCATCTACTGGCTTAAGCAGGGGGACACACCTGGCACTGCAGGATTTAAGCCCTTCTAAGCATAGTGTGATGGTAGCCTTTGTTACTTTGGTCCCAGCTCTCTGCAGGTCATTCATCAGGTCATCAGGAGATGAGGTTTAGCATGGGGCTCAGATCGAGGGAGATTGTAGATTCACTCTTCCCAGCCTGATGTCGGTTTACTATTTTATTTCTGGTGTCTTTCAACAGCTTATGGACTTGGCCATGGTTAAGTTTGGAGTCTGGCTGTGGACAGGTGTCTTTCATACAGATACCAAGGTCAAACAGGTGCCATTAATACAGGTAACCAGTAGAGGACAGAAAAGCTTCTTAAAGTCTGTGTGAGCAACAAATCTATTTATTTTCGGCCATAATTTACAAATATGTTCTTTAAAAATGATTTCTTGGATTTATTTCTGTACCTGTAATAAAATATTTTAGACTCTCTCATCTTTCTAGGTAGAACCTGCAAGATCAATGGCTGACTAAATACTTTTTTGCCCCACTGTAAATTTTTCATGGTTCTTACAGTGTGTCAAATGTTAAATAAATAAATAACTAAAATAAATAACAGTAATAAATTTGGCCTAATACGAATAATATTAATTAGAATCAAAAAATAAATAATAAATACAGAAATCCAGATGTAAAGTTAATACCTAATCTACAAGTAAATACCTAATCTATGTTTTGTAATGCAGTAAAGTTAAATAAAGCAGTCTCTTAAGAGTATACACACACACACACACACACTGCTCAAAAATATTAAGGGAACATTTAAACAACACAATGCAACTCCAGGTCAACCACGCTTTTGTGAAAGAAACCTGTCCAGTTAGAAAGCAACACTGATAAAGGACAACCCCTATAAAGAAGTGGTTCTGCAGGTGGTGACCACAGATCTTTTCTTTGTTCTCATTCTTTCTGGCTGACATTTGTCACTTTTGCATTTTGTCGGTTCTCTCACTATAGAGGTAGCAGCTTATTCAGGATGGCACATCAATGCGAGCTGTGGCAAGAAGGTTTGCTGTGTCTGTCAGCACAGTGTCCAGAG
>JAOUQT010032565.1:0-11384 GCA_025769995.1 Xyliphius kryptos
GCAAGACAGACAGACAGGCCGACAGTCTCGGAGCGAGACAGACAGACAGACAGATAGACAGGCCGACAGTCTCGGAGCGAGACAGACAGACAGACAGGCCGACAGTCTCGGAGCGAGACAGGCTGGCCGACAGTCTCGGCGCAAGACAGACAGACAGACAGACAGGCCAACAGTCTGGGAGCGAGAAAGACAGACAGACAGGCCAACAAATCAGAGTAATATGAATAATTCAGTGAACAGATTTGAATAATTAGTGGTCAGTCAGCAGCTGACTCAGGATTAGCTCCCTCATCAGACAGCCCGCAGCTCGGCTCAGCGTTCAGCGGCTCTGAGAACCTGGGGATGTGGGATGAGATAAACGCTGCAGTGTAACACAGCGTGTGGGACCCCGGCTTCTTTCTTCCTGAGCGAAGCTGCAGCTGCACCCCGGCGTTTGCACCACCACCCAGAGCTTCCCTCTGATCTGCATGCGGCCTGCGGGGGGGCGGCGAGTGGCGTTATGCAGAGAAGAGAAAAGCCAGCTAGAGGGCATGTACAGATAAAAGTACACTCGTGCACGTCCTCATGTACCCACCCGTCTGTACACGATCTGTACCAACCACAAAGGCGAGCAAATGGGTCTGGGACACACCTCCCATGTTACAGGTGAGCTTCAGATAAGAACCGCCTCTCCCTAAAATGACTACGGACAAAATCAGACACTTCTTGTGGATTTACAGCCAGAACCCAGATTCATGATTAGACCTGGTCCAAGTCCAGGGGACAGTGTCTGGGTTCTGTGCCTGTCGAGGGACCTTTAACCCAGGAGTGCTGGCAAAGGCACCAGGACCACAGAAAACACAGAGGGAGACTAATCACATTGTTATATTTCTACAGTCATCTGGCATCCTGCATCCTGATTTTTTGACATTTGTGTTTCGTCTCCATGGAGACCAAGCACTTTGAACCACTAGGAGTCCAGCAACATTTTCCCGGAGTCAGATAATTTACTCCAGGACAAAAGTGCAAGGATAAGACCCCTTAATGACTAACATTGGCACAAATGTTAGATCAAGCATCCAGCCATGAATTCTGCTTAATATGTCTTCAACAGTTTGGGGATGGCCCTTTTTAGGTCCTGACCGGAACCCTGTCTTTTATATACCATCCATTAATATTAAGTCATTATGCAAAAGGTTTTAATTCAAAGCATTTTACACAGCTCCTGACTTGATGGTTGGGGACACAGCGCGGTGGTTTTGCGACTACACCACCGGAACAATGTGGGGCCACACAGGCAACTTTATGTTTAGGGGTTCGATCCCAGTACTAATAAGCTGCAACATCTCTATGATCAGTGTCTAAACTCACAAAGACTCAATCTCAAGTTACAGCTGCCACCGAAGAACCAACGTGCAGCGATATATCCATCCATGCGGTGTAATAACATACGTTATATGCCTAACACCTCTTTCTCCTGATTTATATACAATATTACACTACCTTGTTTACCGTATTTCTTTTATAAAACAGTTATGAACACACTATAATGAAAAAACTAGGTTGGATTCAATAATGCATTTATTTAAAACAAATTCTTTATCATAAAACAGGTAGTTCCAGTGTTTAAATCAGATTGGCTGAGTCACTTGTCCAGCCGTGGCATTACTGACACCACCACACACTTCTGACCGCTTCATATTCGTATAAATGCACAGTATAAAATATATTGTTTTCCTGAAGTTTTTCATTAACTGGGTTCTGTAATTTTGGCCATTGGATGGCAGCATTTGATTGTTAAAGAAACCAGAAATCTTTTACTTGCAATAAGGGTTCATTTTAAAAATACGGACTGGATTATGTCGTGGAAGAAGAGTTTTTTTTTTTTTTTTATCATAGTGTTAGTAATCGTTTTATAAATGAAATAAGATAATCAAGATTATGCATTGTTGTGAATAATCCACGAGAAAGCGGTGTCACTGTACTCCGCTTGCGGGTCATGCCTAATACTTTAATAATCTGGTCTTCCACAACATCATCTAGTCCGGTTTTTAAAGTGAGCGCTGATCGCTGAGCAACAGGTTTCTGGTTTCTCCAACAATCAAAAAACTGCCATCTATTGGTAAAATTACAGAACACACTTAATAAAAAAACAGCTGCAACAGGTTTATTGCTCATCGTAAATCGGCTCGCCATTTAAATTAATTTGTCTTTCCATTCATAAAATGTGTAGTTCTGCTCCTTAATTCTGATTGGCAGAGCCGTTTGGTCAGCAGTGACATTATTGATGATACACATCTGAGTGCTTCACATTTGTATCAAAGCATGACACTTTTTTATTGATTTGTTATCTGTAATTTGGCCACTAGATGTCATAATTTTTGGAGGATCTGGAACCCTGTTACTCAGCTATCAACGTTCACTTTAAATGTATCCCCCAAACTTTGTAAGAATTTCATGAAAGCGATGAGAAACTCGAGGTTGTGTATTATTGTGAATAAATGACAGGAAAGTGGTATAGCTATAATCCGCTACGCGTCATGCCTAACAACACCTCTTTCCTGTGATTTATTCAAAACGTAACTTACTGCTTTATTATGGTACATCATTTAAACCAATGTATTGTAAATCACGCATTGATACGAATGTGAAGTGCTCAAAGGTGTGTGTTATTTTCAATAATGTCACGGTTGAACAAACAGCTCAGCCAATCAGATTTAAGGACTACCCATTTTATGATAGAACATGCATATTGACAAGGACGCGGCCTTAATGTCACAGATCCGTACTGCAGATAAGTGTCTAATTAAAACCCAGAAACAGAGTAAAGAATAAACGTCGCTATATGTTCTGACAGAAACACGCCGCTTGTCAGGTACCGCGTGTCAAAGTCTCTGGTTTTCAGTCGGTAATTAAGTGACTGAGGAAAGAAAAACAGGAAGAAAAAGAGGAAAACAAAACGAGGTGGATGACAAACAAGGCTGAGAGGTTTGTGTTAGCGCCGCGCAAGAGAGAAAGCCATTCACGTTTTCCGTATGCGTCGCGCTGTCATGTGCTGCGCCGTTAAACGTTTCAGATCTCTTATAATGAGATCACACACCATCCTCCAGTTGATTCACTCCTTCATTCGCACCCTGATTGCAGCGCCTGCTGTCAAATATGGATATTTATGCAAATAACACATGGCGTACGGTACGGACGCCCCATCTGAGCGGTTTGTGCAGAAGCACTAATAACGCCAGCTGTGGAGCCGTGCGCTGCAAACCCGATGAAGGTGCTGAATCCGGAATATTCTGACTTGTTGGTGCAGAAGCACGATTATTGGTCGTATGTTGTCGGTGACTGACAGATGTTTAAATGGACGCCACAGATGTGCGACTGATTAATTCTCGCTGTCGCGGACATAATTATGGGATGTCAGCATCACTTAGCCGCGATGCAGCGGACTAATTTCACTCTTTAACATGTTTCAAGGCTAACGCTACAGTGCTACGGCTCATGGGAGTGGAACCCTGAAATATTGTTCCACACTCTAATGGACTAATGGCCCCGTGACGGCACGCCAATCAGAACCTAACAGTCTTAATGACGTCCATTCAGCCAATAAGACGAGCTTCGCGGGAGACCAGGGAGCTGTGATTAAATCAAATCAGCAGATGCCAATAAAAGACTGTTATTTGATCATAAATGATGTGCAGCGCTGGGGAGCCAGGTTCAAATCCAAATCTGGGTGAAGTTTCCATGTTCTCCCCATGTCCGTTTTCTCCGGTTTCCCCCCACAGTCGAAGAAAACATGGATTCAAGCTGAATTGGCTGCTCTAAATTGCACCTATATAGTGAGGGTGTGCCCAGGGATGGATCAGCGCCCTGTCCAGGGTGTATCTGCTTAGCTCCTGAAACGTTCTTCCAAGATATATATGGGGAACCGTCCCTCTACCAGATTACCTAGCAGAAGATTAAATGCAAGATAATGAGATAAGGGGTGGTAGGTGGCTCAGTGGTGAGCACGTTCTCCTCTCAGCCCTGGAGATCCCCGGTTCAAATCCCAGTCTTGGAGTTTTCATGCTCTTCCTTTGTCAACACAGTGGTTAGCACGTTCACCTCTTAGTGCTGGGGATCCGGGTTCAAATCCCGATCTGGATGGAGTTTCCATGTTCTCCTCATGTCCATGTGGGTTTCCTCCGGGTTCTTTAATTTCATCCCACATTCGAAAAACCTTGGATTCAAGGTGAGTTGAAAACTTTATATTGTGTGTGTGTGTCTGCGTGTGTGAGTGTGTGCCCAGCACCCTGTCCTGGGTGTATCTGCACAGTGCCCGAAATGTTCTCCCTGGACGGGCATGGGGAACCCCTCACCACGACCCTAGTAGAGGATTAAGCGGAATATACTTAATGAATGAGTGATGAAACCTAAACTGGATGGATGGATGGAGCTCAACCAATCATCCTGAATCGGACCACAAGTCCCACCCACAGATTTTGATTGACAACTTCATTCAGAGGGAAATAGGCCACTGATTTTCAACAGCAAACAAGTTTCACAATAAATATATTTAACGACCTCCTTTGTATCTGCAACATTAATGCTAAGGCACACCACCACCTTTAGGTGGGGCGGATCCATTTTTGTGTTTTTGACGTGCTTTAGAATCGTGCTTTAGTATCAGGTTTAGTTTTAGAGTTAATTTTTAGTTCTAGCTTCAGATTGGTCAGTTTTGTTTATTTAACCCCACCTTCTTGTTCATCGGTGTATGTGACGCGAGTTCCGCATTTGGTTGGTGCTTTCCTCAGTAAGACTGGTTTATCTGCCTGCGGCCTCATTGGTCTCTCATGCTTACAGAGGTCATAATACCACATTCATGCTAATAGTCTTAATGACATTCATTTAGCCAATCAGACGAGCTCCCTCGTCAGGAACCACCAGGAACCTGGAATTGTTTGCGAGACAATCATCCGAAGTTCGGCCGTGGTTGGTCTGCGCTCATCGGCAGCGTGTTGGCGCGAGATTATTTCAGCTGACGGTTCTCCGCCACATGAAAAGCAGTTAATGAAACGGATTAATTAAATATGTTGATGAGCTTCAACCCCAACTACAGAAAATGTGCGGAATAGGAACCGTCGGCCGTCTCAGCGGACCCTCAGTCTGGTAAACAGAACAAACGGGCAAATTTACCAACAGAATGGAACCAATTAGATTGCCGATCCCCAGTGAATTCTGGTAAATTTCACTTATGTTTGGAACAAAGATTAAATATTGTAGATTTAATAGAACATTGTTTACTCCGCATCACAGAGGAGGAGAGCGGCGCAACGCTGGAACGCCATTCAACGGAACAAACAGATAAACATGAAGCTACAAGCTTCTAACCGGAGAAGATAAGATCAAAGTCAAAGCTGATAATCAAAGATCAAAGAGAAACGTTCAGATGGTTTAATTAAACGATAACATTATTGATTAATCCATTTCAGAGTTTAGCCTCGCACATCCGGATCCGTGTGACCGTTAAGCTTTTATTTACAGTTGTGAGTAATATTTTTTTTTTTACTTTTCATATTTTTTTTATACTCCATCTTAATCAAGATAAAAAAAAGGTATAAAGGCTGAGCTTTTATTTTACTCTTCTTCCTCTGTACTCTCTCTCGCTCGCTCACTTCTTCCCTTTGTCTGTTGCTAGCTCCCTGCCTCTCGCGCCGTCAGTCGCTCTCTCTCCCCTTCTCTTGCGCAGTCTGTTGCTATCTCCCTCTCTCTCGCGCCATCTATTGCTCTTTCCCTACATCCCTCCCGTGCTGTCTGTCACTCCCTCCCGCCCGCGCAGCCTGTCACTCCCTCCCTCTTGTGCCATCTGTCGCTCGCTACCTCTTTTGCGCAGTCAGTGGCTCGCTCTCTCCCCTCCCTCTCTCTCTCTCCCTCCATCCCTCTCGCACCGTTTGTGGCTCCCACTGTCCCTCCTGCGCAGTCTGTGGCTGCATTCCGCGCCGTCAGTTGCTCCCTCCCTCCCTCACAGTCAGTCTCTCCCTCCCTTCCACACCGCCAGTCGCTCCCTCCCGCGCCATCAGTCGCTCCCTCCCTCCCGCACAGTCACTCCCTCCCTCCTGCGCAGTCAGTCGGTCCCTCCCGTTCCCTCTGTCTGTCGCTCCTTGCCGCGCCCTCTGTCTGTCTGTTGCACTCTCTTTTCTCTCCCTCAATCTGTCGCTCTCTTCCTTCTCCTCTCTCCCTCCATCTGTCGCTCTCTCTCTTTATCTGTCGCTCTCTCCCTTCTTCTTCTCTCTCTCCGTCTGTCACTCGCTCCCTTCTTCTCTCTCACTCTGGCTCTCACACCGTCTGTCACTCTTGCTCCATTACGCACTCTGTCTGTCGCTCTTACCCACACTCTCATTTGTTACTCTCATCCTGTCGATCTCTTTGTAGCTCCCTCTGTCTTTCTCTTACTCTCTGTTGGTCCAGCAGTGTGGAGGTGTGAAAAAATCTTTTTAAGCACAGATGTGTGGATGGTGCTTGAGCCTATCCCAGCACTTATGGAGCAAAAGAAAAAAAACACCTTTAACTAGTGGCCACACCATTACACACGCAAATAATAAACACACACAAATAAAACCTATATATATATTTTTTTTAAACTAACTTTTGAACTGTGGAAGAAAACTGGAGAAGAAAGAACATACAGAAATTACCTCATCTGTCCTGCACAGGACCTTCTCACAGTAAGGTGCAACGCAACATAAAAACCACATTAAACAGAGTGATCAGATGAACGCGCTCCGTCCGTCAGCTCATACAATGGAACACAGTCAGAAAAGTTCAGTTATGGTTCCATAACTCCTCCCCCTTAGCGCCACTTCAAGCTGCCCCAACGATCAGACCTCGAAACATACAGCAGACATGATGTTACCTTCTAATAATTGATCTATAACTGATCTGCTCAGCTGTTTTCATTTTCTTCTCCATCATAATGCTAATTCTATTGAAGTGAGACCAGATCCACCACCCAGTTATTTCAACTCTTATTGTTCAGCATAGTTTACATCTCCATGGTAACTGGATCTGTCCTCAGGGACCTTAGAGAGCGGGGTCGCTTACAGTTTGCAGACAGACTGACTCTGTCCTAAATAATGGCACTTAAAGGGGTAATTGACCAGTACAGTAGGCTTTGTGTGAGTGTATGTGTTTGTATGTGCGCGCATGTGCGCACAGAGTACAGCAAAGGAAACTGATTCCGTACCTGAACCAGACAAAAGAATTACATAATCCACAATCATCCAGCTTTCACTAAATACAGAGCTTCCTTTAGTAAGAATTTAATCAAACCTTCAGCTTTGAACCTAAAGTATGTGGACTATTCAATAAACACTGTGATCACATGAGCCATGATACACAAACTGTCGGAGACGACTTCCTGCAAAGATCACACTAGTATTGTGTATATGTGAGTAACTGCAGTATGAGGTCAGCACATCTGCTGCTCAGCACAGAGAATCCGGGTTCCATGTTCACCCTGTGGGATTTCTCCAGTTTTTCTGGTTTCCTCCCACAGTCCAAAAACATGGATTCAAGGTGAATTGGCTCTAAATTGCCTCCATCTACTGTATGTGTGCCCAGTGATAGATTGACGCCCTGTTCTGGGTGTATCTGCACAGGGCCTGAAACATTCTCCTATGGATGGGCATAGGGAACAGCCAAATCCTCCTCTGTGCAATTGTAAAAAAAAACGTTTGGGGAAGAGCTTTTTTTAAGTTCTAGCATCACCTCAACCCGATAATATATTTTAGGAATGAACTACATCCAGGAATGCAGCCAGTCCCTTTCACCCAATATCGGTGTCTGGCCTCACAGACTGTGGGCTATTGGAATAGTTTGGGAAAGGCCTTTTTCTTTGAGTTCCAGCATGACCTCAACTCAATAAAATATTTTGAGAATGAACTATAACTGGGAACGCAGCCAGACCCTTAAACCTTTTTTTTAGTTCTAGCAACACTGGCTCACACACAGCCCTGACCTTAACCTAAAATAATCTAGGAATGACCTACTAACAAGAATACACACTGACCTCACAGATGCTAAACAGATAGACCCCTACTTGTAAAGACCGTCTTATTTCTAGCATGACCTCTACCCTATAATATGATTTAGGGATGAACTACAACTGAAAACGCAGCCAATCCCTTACACCCACCATCGGTGTCTTGACCTCACAGATACCATACAGACTGACTTCAAGTTATGGAAACAATTTGGGGAAGGCTTTTTCCTTTTGGTTCTAGCATGACCTCAGCCCAATAAAATTATTTAGGAATGAACTACAACTGCGAATGCAGCCAGAGTCTAACATACATCATCAGTGTTATGGACAGATCTATAACAGATCTTATAGACAGATCCCAAGTTCTTGCAGAAAGCATGACCTCCACGTCAGAGCCAGAGGCCAACATCGACACACTGCTGGATCAAACACACTTTACAATAACACAAATTCATATTCTATTCAGTTTAGCCCAACTGCTGGTGAGATGCACAGTTCGGCTTACAGAACAGAGATGCATCCAGGAGACAACGCTGAGCAGAGTGGAAGCAGAATGGCAGCGGAAGCAGAGCGATGGAGCGACTGCTAAAGGAAAGAGTTACAGCTTCAGGAATGTTTATGGAATTACTGCGGGGTCGAGTCATTACATTTACACGGGACTTTCCTCCCGAGCACTTATTGTACAAACACACTACAGTCTGCTGCTGGCTGAAGCATTTCCTGTTCAGGCTTAGCGTTCTGTGTGCTGGACTGTATGCAAGGGAACCGGCTATTCATCACGCAGTGCTGCACACTGTGGAAAACCCATGGCTGAATATGAGCAGATTATGAAACAATAAGGAAAGAGAGGGTGTGCATTATTGGGGCTAAATCACGGGAAAGAGGTGTTGTTAGGAAGGACGCGGCCGGTTTCCTCCCACAGCTTAAATACATGGAGTTAAGTTAAAGTGGCTGCTCTAAACTACCTCTATATAGTGTTTGTGTGTGTGAGAGTGTGTGTCCAGCAATGGATCGGTGCTCGGTCCTGGGTGTATCTGTCCAGCGCCCAAAACTTTCTTCTCTGGATAGGCATTGGGAACCCCTGTGACCTTGGTGGTCAACACGTCTTCTTCGTATTAAACGTATTAAAGTTTAAACCATAATCTGGGTGGCATTTCCATGTTCTTCTCGTGTCTCCGTGGGTTTCCTCCGGGTTCTCTGGTTTCCTCCAAAAGTCCAAAAACATGGATTCAAAGGGAACTGGCTGCTCTAAACTACCCCTATATAGTGTGTGTGTAGCAATGAATTGGCCCCCTTTTCGGGGTGTATATGCACAAAGCCCGATACATTCTCTCATCTCTCATCTGTGTGTGCGCCCAGCAATGGATTGGTGCCCGGGTGTATCGGCCCAGCACCCTCGATGGGCATTGGTAAGCCCCATGACCCTTGTGGGCGGCAAGGTGGCATAGTTGTTAGCGTGTTCGCCTCTTAGCACTGGGGATCAAGGTTTAAATACCAGCCTGGGAGGAAGTTTCCTTCTATAGTCCAAAAACATGGATTCAGAGGGAATTGGCTGCTCTAAACTACCTCTAGATACTGTGTGTGTGCCTAGCAATAAATTGTCACCCTTTTCCGGGTGTATATGCCCAACTCCTGAAACGTTCTCCCCTGAATGCGCAAGGGAAACCCCCCACAAGCCTTATAAGGATAATGATTGCCTTTTTCCAAATTTGCCTATATAGTGTGTGTGTGTGTGTGTGTGTGAGAGAGAGAGAGAGAGAGAGAGAGTGAGAGAGAGAGAGAGATGGATTGCACACTGTCCAGTGTGCACATGCCCAGTTCTCCCCTGGATGGACATGACCCCCACGACCCTAGTCCATACTACAGGTTTAAGCCGAAGACAACGAGGAGTCTGTCCACATGTTCCATTTCTAACGCTGTATTTTTCAGCGCAGCAGTTTCTCGGCCTCCTGCACAGAGAGGTTGAGAGAGGTTCGAACATTAATACACATTACAGCGCTGAATTATTTGGATGCGTTTCGCTCTGATGTATCCCTCACGCCGACCTCTGCTCCACAAATCTTATTCCTGGACAGAAACAGACGGAGAAGAGCTGAAAACTGCTTCATTACCCCCAAACACACCCCCATTATTCCCATATCATCGGGTGGATGATCTCCTGCAACCCACAGGCCTCTGCCAAAGAAAACTGCACTCCCCATGAGCACTGTGGACTTTCTGAGAAAAAAATATTTGTACTGAAATATGCATAAAAATACACACGACATCCCAGCAGCCTCTGCGAGGGCCTGTGAAAGGAGGAGTGAGTACAGACTCCAGAGATAAAGGGGTGAATCCAAAAACTTCTGACATCCATGATTTAGTTTTGGAATGCTGTTTTAAGAAGAACACGTTCTGCGTCTGAAGGTTTTAGCTTTTATCCAAAACTATCACAATACCCATGCTGCACTACGGGGAGAACATAAAAGTTCAAGGGCGGTTGTTTACGAATGAGTGATGGTTTTGGAGTTTATTTATTGCAGAAATTCGATTATTTAAAATCTAAAATGAATATGTGGAATGAATATAGAGTGGGCTAGGACTACGGTGCCCACGCGGTTGCTTTCTACAGGAATTTATCAGTAAGTTTTTCAAGGACACGATAAGGAATGACACAGCAACGTTTCAGCTTTGAAGAATCCAATTCATCCAAGGTGCATTTGATGGCGATCACAAACAATCAAACATAGAAAAGCAAGATCCCATTAGTTTTTCCAAGGACATGATCGGGAATGACAGTGCCAGGTTACAGCCCTGTAGGTACTCGGGATGACCCCGATGTGACACTAGAGAGGCCTTGTGCTCGATGGCGATATTAAATGAACTATTGAATGTAGAAAGGTAAGAAATTGGTAACTTCAGTGAATCAGGAATGTAAACCCACAACTTCCGATTAATAACCCAACTCCCTAACCCCTGACATACCACACCCCCCCCCAATGAGATCTCACACGCCCACTGAGATCTCACACACAAACACAGTTTTCTTTTCTTTCACGATCCATTATGCTTACTGTATTAAAACACAGGGGAATCTGTCCTCCACATGTAACCCATAAAGACAGATGAGTCTGTGAGACAGATCACACACGGTGCTTGGGACTGAAAATCAAACCGGGGACCTTTAGGTAACAAAGCTGGTTCTTTAACCACAAACCTACTACTCTTTCCCCCCCCCAAAATACTCTTTCTTAGCCAGAGGTGGCCCACACCTGTATACCATCAGGATTCTGCACCACCATCTGGATCGCTTTTCCACCTAATTCCAACTTCTAATTAATTACATTTGCTCAAGGGAAGTTCAGCCACAGTACTTGGTGGGACCGGAAATCTATGGACCTTCAGGTAG